>CM074115.1:11032237-11105844 GCA_037178635.1 Bombus dahlbomii | reverse complement strand
TAAGGTAAGGTAAGGTAAGGTAAGGTAGGGTAGGGTAAGGTAAGGTAAGGTAAGGTAAGGTAAGGTAAGGTGAGGTAAGGTAAGGTAAGGTAAGGTGAGGTAAGGTAAGGTGAGGTAAGGTGAGGTAAGGTAAGGTGAGGTAAGGTGAGGTAAGGTAAGGTGAGGTAAGGTAAGGTAAGGTAAGGTGAGGTAAGGTAAGGTGAGGTAAGATAAGGTGAGGTAAGGTAAGGTGAGGTAAGGTAAGGTGAGGTAAGGTAAGGTGAGGTAAGATAAGGTGAGGTAAGATAAGGTGAGGTAAGGTAAGGTGAGGTAAGGTAAGGTAAGGTGAGGCGAGGTAAGGTAAAGTAAGGTGAGGTAAGGTAAGGTAAGGTGAGGTAGGGTAAGGTAGGGTGAGGTAAGGAGGGATAAGATAAGATAAAATAAGGTAAGGTAAGGTAATTCACTTCGATAGATTCAACGCGTAACGTAATGCTATTGACGCGATGTTCGAGTCCGAAACTTTTCGACGAACAAACACGCTTTAAATCAAGCGATAGAATTGTTACACAGATACGCCGCTCGATAGGACAGAGAACTTGGCTGCTTCGTAAGACGTTGAGCGCTGCCAAAGTTTCGCTGGCATTCCGTGCGATATCGTTACAGCGACGAGCGATCGCTTTCTACTTCAACCTTAACCATATGTGCTTCGCGTATACGTGTAACGCTTTAATCAAAAACTTCGATAAAGTAGAAACAGTCGCGTTAGATCGGATAGACGGCTCTTCGTCGTTCTTCGTACAGTTTTATATCAAATTGAATTTATCAAATCGATCGTACCGCGCACGTTCATGGAAATTTGTCCATCTTTTAAATATCGCAGTATCTCCCTGCCGTTGCCTAATTTTTGCATTTTTACGTATACGCGTTCTCGCATGTAGGTCTAGGAACAGACCTAGTCCAGAAGTAACGCCATGAGGCGTTAATAATAAGAACAACCCTTAATTACCACGGATTACCGCGCTCAACGAACGACTAATTAGCCAAGGAGTTACGAAATGTCATTCCGCGACGTGGTGATTATTCGTTCGGAATGCAAGTGCGGGGCGTTGACGATTCGCGTGATGCGCGAATAGCGTTGGAAAATTTGCCCCGCTCGTTTAATCCGTTTGCTCCGTCGCAAATTGTACACTGTACATTGTACATGGAACACGCAGCGAACTCGGAAATAACTGTTTTCATCGACGAGGCGCGGCTCCTCGAAGTTCTTCAAAGTCGAAGCTCGTAAATCGCGGTACCGCGTGTATCGTGCGATAATTTTATTATCGTCGTGGCCGTTTAGTCTCGCGTGGCCCAGATCTATCTCCGCCGTCTAATGGCTCGCTCTATATCGTTGTGGCAATTCCGTCCAACGACGCGTCTCCGTTGTATTTAATTCACCTCGAGTCCTTCGTGAAACAACGAATTCCAAGCTCGCAGACTCGCGCTGCCGTGTCGTCCGTCCCATTGAACGTTCTCGCGCGAAACCAGTTGCGATATGGAACAGCTGGAACGCGTTTCTCGCTTCTGCCGTCGATACGTAAATTCGGCCAGCTTTCCCTCTTAAATTTCCTATTCGGATCGATCCGTAGATTTTTCGCAACTGTCGATACGCGTTCGTCGCATAAATTTCCAAGGTTTCGACAAGTTAATTGCCGAATATAAAAAACAACCTGGATAGGTGTATCGAAACTGGCCAGGCACTTGAAACACAGCGGGCAAGCAACGGTCCGCCTTTATTCGACAAAGAAAATGTTCTTTCGCGACTTGTTGCAAGCACGGAGCGCGGGCTTTTGTTTTTAACATGGATCGAGAAGCTTTTGTTCTTCGTGAAACGTGTTGCCACTGCTTCGTAAAACGCGCGTCAACGTTGGTCCGTGTTTCAAATACTTGCATCGTATATTCGCTCAAGTGCAAACGGTAACCGAACGATCGATCTTCTCTCGCGATTTATAACATCGTGGAAAAATCTTGGGCCACTTACGATAACGATTTCGTTATCGCAAAGAGTCGTAACGTATATTCGACTCTGCTGCGTCGTTCAGTTCGCCCTCCGTTCGAAATATTTCTTAAGTCCGAGGAGGACGCGTCGTAATACGCGCCGCCAGCCCTTCATCGAAATTAACGACGATGCGCCTTCCTTGAAAACGTAATTACACAATGCCGAATATAATTGTCCGAGTACTCTCGTTCGTTACTGTATTTCCTTCGCGTAACGTTTGCATTTTCGTTCGTAGTACCACGTTCTCGATGCACGTTGCGTTTTACAACGATCAGTTTTGTGTTTTTCAGTGCCACGCGGGGAGATACTATTTTATAAATAGATATGAATTAATCGAAAGCACAGACACGGAAGGGGCGATGATAAATACACGCTCCAATATCTAATCGGTCTTCTACGTAATTTGCGTTACGGCATTCGCTTTTGCATACCGATGATTGCAGTGGAATCGCACCAGTGATTACGAGGCCTGGATTTTTTCCGCACCGACGCGACGCGACGCGACGCGACGCCATGCCACGCCACGCGACGCCACGACGCTTCCACTTGCCAATGCAACGCGGCGTGCCACGTACTTTTCAGAATACAATGCAGTCACGAATATAATAGAAACATTCTTCTCCTCTTGAGTCAACAACGATGCTGTCTCGTTCTCCGCGCAATCTCGCCAATCCGTAAAGAAGACGAACAACGTGATTTTCAATTTTCGTTCGCTTTCTATTTGTCTTTCGTATTACGAAACTGGCTGCGATCGAAGAATCGGCCTTCGTCACAGTTTTCTCAAACCGTAGATCGCAACTATTATGAGCGCAAAATTCCTTCCGCGGATGATGGGAACGTCGGAAATTTAGCGGTCGAACGTGGTCCGATATAAAGCGAAGAACAGTATCGCCAGTCCGTAAAGAAGACGAACAACGTGATTTTCAATTTTCGTTCGCTTTCTATTTGTCTTACGTATTACGAAACTGGCTGCGACCGAAGACTCGGCCTTCGTCACAGTTTTCTCAAACCGTAGATCGCAACTATTATGAGCGCAAAATGCCTTCCGCGGATGATGGGAACGTTGGAAATTTAGCGGACGAACGTGGTCCGATATAAAGCGAAGAACAGTATTGCCAGTCCGTAAAGAAGACGAACAACGTGATTTTCAATTTTCGTTCGCTTTCTATTTGTTTTTCGTATTACGAAACTGGCTGCGATCGAAGAATCGGCCTTCGTCACAGTTTTCTCAAACCGTAGATCGCAACTATTATGAGCGCAAAATTCCTTCCGCGGATGATGGGAACGTCGGAAATTTAGCGGACGAACGTGGTCCGATATAAAGCGAAGAACAGTATCGCCAGTCCGTAAAGAAGACGAACAACGTGATTTTCAATTTTCGTTCGCTTTCTATTTGTCTTTCGTATTACGAAACTGGCTGCGACCGAAGAATCGGCCTTCGTCACAGTTTTCTCAAACCGTAGATCGCAACTATTATGAGCGCAAAATGCCTTCCGCGGATGATGGGAACGTCGGAAATTTAGCGGACGAACGTGATCCGATATAAAGCGAAGAACCATAACGCGTGTAATTAACAGTTGCAAATAGAAGCGTTTCGGATGGTACGGCGGGTGAATCGAAACGGTTGAACGTAAGGGGGGAGTCGTGGAAGGTCGAGGGGGATTGTTAGAAAGATCGATAGCTGCCAACGCCGCGGTCATTTTCAGCTCAACTCCCTTTTTTCATTTTCTCGACGTAAAACATTTGCGTTTTTTTTTGCTCGCGTAACTACGTGTTCAGACCGGTCCGAGGAAAAACGACTCGTCAACCAGCTTCCCGCCGTTGCAATCACACACGACCGTTCCATTTTGCTCCACTTTTAAGTTACGGTTAATCAAAGGAAGGTGTAGAAATCGAAGGGCACCGAAAACGCTCGATAACGAAATTATCGGGTTACAGGCACGAGGTTCTCGAGCGTGGACATAATTGCTCGTATGGAAACTAGCGCAAACGAGATTCCGAATTTGCTTTTTCCAACCCCGCGATCGCAAAGCGTATCGATCCGCTGGCTATGCGAATTCTTACGTGGCGATTTTAACACGCAAAGAGCGGAGTACTGCTCGGCACACAGAATACTATGCAACTAGCGATCTGTCGATATATTAGCCGAAAAATCGATTAAAACGAAAAATGAAGCCACACGATCGGAAAAGAGTCGAAGCTTCTTTTCGAAATTTCTTTTAACTTCGTTCATCTTCGCAACTGTAGCGTCGCGGTGCTCTCTCGATATTCTTATAAACAATGAATTAATAAATTACACGCTCTTATCGAGGGTCACACGGTGGGATGACCAATAACGCAACGATTGTACAAACATAGCGTTATTAGAGATTATAAATTGTATCTTCTTCGCTTCTCTTCTCGCAGCTTCTTTTCGAAATTTCTTTCAACTTCGTTCATCTTCGCAACTGCAGCGTCGCGGTGTTCTCTCGATATTTTTATAAACAATGAATTAATAAATTACACGCTGTTATCGAGGGTCACGCGGTGGGATGACCAATAACGCAACGATTGTACAAACACAGCGTGATTAGAGATTAGAAATTGTATCTTCTTCGCTTCTCTTCTCGCAGCTTCTTTTCGAAATTTCTTTTAGCTTTGCCCAGCTTCGCAACTACAGCGTCGCGGTGTTCTCTCGATATTTTTATAAACAATGAATTAATAAATTACACGCTGTTATCGAGGGTCACGCGGTGGGATGACCAATAACGCAACGATTGTACAAACACAGCGTGATTAGAGATTAGAAATTGTATCTTCTTCTCTTCTCTTCTCGCAGCTTCTTTTCCTACAGACGGAGATACGTCTAAATTACGAGAAGCATCGCCGTGTTTATCCGTTTTTTAGAAAAAGAAACACGTATTTGAACGGCTTTTACAGACAGTCCTCGAACCAAGTCTCGTTAATCCTACGAGGAATTGACAAAAATGGCAACTTCTGCCTTAATTCGGATAGCAAGCCTGCACGTAACCCAATTCTCTGCTTAAGTGAAATTCTCCGAGTAAACTGCATGTTTCGAGACACGGTGGTATTCGCGTGTCCTCGACCCGTACGAATTTCCTTAATTAACGTTCTTTTAAGAGTACAGCATGGTGAAATTCTAGCAGCAAGATGCTGCGTCTCGCACGTGCCGGCACAACGTCTCGGCTAATTTCGTTCAATTAACGTTCGAGCCAGTCCGGGAGAGACCGCCGCGCAATGCCACGTTCTAAACGAGCCACGGGGAGAGATTAGACGTCGGGCCTCTTTCCTATCAACCCGCTAATCCGTTTTATAGTTTCCAACATTCGAGTAAACAGCCGACTACTCTGTTTTACTAGCGGGTTTTACCGGGTAACCGGCAAAATATACGTCCCGAGTTCCTTCTGAACCGTACAACAACGCGTACTGGTTCGCGTTTCCGATGATCGAACAACACCGAGGAAAATCGTTTTGAAACGATGACGTTCGATCGGCTAACCGGCTGTTAGCGCCGATCGTTTGAGAGGAATGCGCTGGATAACTTTCTCGTTATTCGATTATACGCTACCAATAAGTTTACACGGAGGGTAAGGTTTCTTGGAACGCGGTAAACCAGGAAACGTTCGATCGCACGTGGCTCTTTTCTCGTCGATGATAGTTCTTCCACGAAGACGAGTCACGGAAAATAGAAAACTGATAATAGTAACTTTGTAAACCTGGTAGAATTTCTAGCGGAGAAGATCGGTAATATCTGGCGACGCGAGATTCTTTGAAAATAAACAAACAGAGTAACTCGGAGTAACGGACGACGAATAGGCTGTTTTTATATTTCACGACGATTTATATCAACGCTAAAAGTTTTACACACATATATCCTTGCGTATCGTATGCATTTTGTATGCTTTTACGCTTCCAAATTTCGTACGAACGCTTAAACATTCGCAGTTTAAAGTGTACGAAGATGGACTAGCAAAACCTCCTAATTGGTGAAAACTTAAATCAGTGGCGGCTGAAAAATATACTAGAAAATATACTAACCTACTGCTATAGTCTAGACAGAGCCTGAAAAAACGAGAGCGTTTGACGAAGCTCTCGCTGTGAATGCGCAAGTTCGTTGAGAGGAAGAGACAGCGGGAGTTCGCCACGGATCTCCTTTCTCTCTCAGCCGTTCTCCTCTTATTTATTTTGTTCTGTCTACGACTACGTTCGCGTTTTGTTTCATGGAAAAGTCTATCGCGCTATTTGTGTAAAACCGTATATAAGCATGCGGTGAACGTGCCATAAACAGTTAGGTGCACACGTATCTCCGCCGAGGGTTGGAAATGGAAATGCCATAGAGAACGAGGAACATGAACGTTGTTTGAAGCGAAAAAAACAGGGAGAAAAAGTAGGACGCGGCCTGCTTTCCTGAAAGGGTGCTCTGTGTGTCGGGTGGGCGGGTTTCCCCTTCGTGTTCCAACGGAATCGAACCAGGCTCGTCCCAGCTATGAATTTACATCGAGTACACGCTAACCGAGTCTTCTCTAAACGTTCTCTTCTCTAAACCGCGTTGTTCCGAAACTGGTTCCACCAGATCCTCGACGAATAGACGCACAACTAAGGACCTCTGGCGCTACTTGGCCAGCATCGTTGGTCGAGTTTCACGAGTCACGATTTACCGATTTCCCTCGCGTAGCGCCAACAAGTAACGAGTTTACCGATCAGACGGATCGAGTCTTTCGAGTGAATTTTACGAATTTTACGAGCGGAGATGATTTTCCAGTAAAATCTGTTCGCGCGAAACGAACTTTCGTACGGATAACAATAATGTCGCATTTATCTCTTCTCCAGCTCTGACCAATTTTTTAACGAATATTCCTTACTCCGCAATTTGAAGGAAAACTTGCTGTATCTTTCAAGTGGGTCGGCGACGACCACATCAGTCACCACCGTGTCATCCACGTACGTAGAAGAAAGAAGGGACTTGAAAATTCTTTCGACCAGCTGCGTTTATCCGAGACGGAACAATGATCTCATTTAAGGTCGACCACGATCACGGAAGTCATAAATTTCCATTTTATCGAACACGGCCAGGCTTCTCCGTCCTTCTTGGAAGCTTCCATCCTCGTTTCATCGCCGGTTCCGTATCGGTAAAGACTCGTAAGAGGCGATGCGATGATCGCCAACGTCGATAATTTCTTAGTCACTTTTAACAAGAATTCCACGCGTATACGATATTTTGGTAACGAAAATACCTCTAACTTGCTACGCGAATGAGAAATAATAAACAACGCGGAAAATCCATCTATTTTTGTTCTATCGGCACCGCTTTTATCATCGTCCCGAGTAACGATTTTTGGGCAAACGCGCTTCCACGATAATTTGTATATTTTTGTGCATTTCGATGCTCACAGTCCCGATAAACGTACGGGTATCTAGTTGGTGCGAATATTTGCGTTTCGATGTCCTGAACAATTTCCAAAGGATATCCCTGCGTACGCATATACCACGCCTTCGATTTAAAAACCACTTTCAAGTGTATCTGTTCGCCGTTTCGTGAGTCACGAATTACAGTGTATTTTTTACTGTCTGTGACGCACCATCGGGGGTTGAACCCTCGGTTAAAATCGCCCCGTAACACGGACAGGACCCCTTCCTCCGAATATAAGTACGAAGGGTAGCCATGTGCGTGATCTCAGTGACTCTCAAATCTTCCGCACCACGTGCCCGCCTTTCATATTGCTTCCAACTTGGTTACGACTAAAATGCAATTAATTTCGAAACTTTATCGAAATTACCTGGCACATACATTACGATTTATAAAAATTGCAGAAACTTGACAAGGATCGTCGCTGGCCATTGATTTATTTTTCCGTCTATCGAGATTAACGAACAATCCTGATTAAATTAACGATATTTAACTTCTACGATGGAATTTTCGTACGTATATATAAAACAATAGGTAAAGCACTTAGCGAAACAACGGTGCATCGAAGAGTTAGGTAGGACTACTCGAGTTTCCAAGGCCAAAGTATTCTGGTCTTGCTACTTAAATTACATACAACGCTCCTGCGGTGCTTATTTATTCGACGGAACGTGTTTCATCCGTTCGAGTTTCCGACAAGTTGCACGAAATTTAGTGTAATTAAAAAAAGGAAGCGTATAAAAATAAACGCGGACGATGGGAGGGTGCGGTACGACGTTAAGAAATCGGAAGCGCGTACTTGACGCGACAGAATTAAAATACAAGTCTCTGGCGAGCGCAAAAGCCCATGAAAGTGGACGCAAGAACGATGCCCCATATCCCCATATGTTCCTCCCTCGACCGCCTTTCTTTCCATCGTTCTTGCCATACATCCCACTAGACTAGCAAATTCTTTCTCTTTCTCTCTCCCCCTCTCTCTCCTTCGCCCTACCCCTTCGCGCGTGCAACCATAACAGGGAGAGCACATAGGGCAAACTTGCCACGTGTTCGATTCCAGCGGATATTCTCATCGATCCTTAGCTTATTCGGAGATGCGATTATTTTGCCTATATAACGATAGGCTTTTCTAAAGAAAATTGAACAATTCCATACGTACTATACGCGTGGGTAGTATAAGTAAGTTCGAATCGATAAAACCCGAATTTTGAAATTCTGAAAATTCTAACTACCCTTCTGTGTGTGTAGCGCGATTACATCCCAGTCTGATTTTTTTCCAGGCCTTCGAAACACCCGAAAAACGCGACGAGACAACGAGAACGTGTCTATAACGCTGTATAATGTAATCTTTCGCGAAGTTTACGAATTTTCGGAATAAACGTAATTCGTATGGAAGAAAGAACTCTGAGATTACAATTTCACTCGTTTGCCTGAAATCGATTAAAATCAACGATATTTATTTATCAAATTATCAAAGTAAATCTGATCGATCTTCAGCTTGTTCGGAGATGCGATTATTTTGCCTATACAACGATAGGCTTTTCTAAAGAAAATTGAACAATTCCATACGTACTATACGCGTGGGTAGTATAAGTAAGTTCGAATCGATAAAACCCGAATTTTGAAATTCTGAAAATTCTAACTACCCTTCTGTGTGTGTAGCGCGATTACATCCCAGTCTGATTTTTTTCCAGGCCTTCGAAACACCCGAAAAACGCGACGAGACAACGAGAACGTGTCTATAACGCTGTATAATGTAATCTTTCGCGAAGTTTACGAATTTTCGGAATAAACGTAATTCGTATGGAAGAAAGAACTCTGAGATTACAATTTCACTCGTTTGCCTGAAATCGATTAAAATCAACGATATTAATTTATCAAATTGTCAAAGTAAATCTCATCGATCTTCAGCTTGTTCGGAGATGCGATTATTTTGCCTATATAACGATAGGCTTTTCTAAAGAAAATTGAACAATTCCATACGTACTATACGCGTGGGTAGTATAAGTAAGTTCGAATCGATAAAACCCGAATTTTGAAATTCTGAAAATTCTAACTACCCTTCTGTGTGTGTAGCGCGATTACATCCAAGTCTGATCTTTTTCCAGGCCTTCGAAACACCCGAAAAACGCGACGAGACAACGAGAACGTGTCTATAACGCTGTATAATGTAATCTTTCGCGAAGTTTACGAATTTTCGGAATAAACGTAATTCGTATGGAAGAAAGAACTGTGAGGCTAAATTTTCACTCGTTTGCCTGAAACCGATTAAAATCAGCGATATTTATTTAACATGAAAATTATCAAAGTAAAGTATAAAGAGTCACGTAATATCATGATCGTGACATTTCGAAAATTATGCACAATTTTCAACTACGTACCTATGAATTAATGCTCTCGGTTCTTTAAATAGCGATAAATTTTCATCGTAAATCATTACTGAAATTGCATGTTGCAATCATAATTAATCATTTATGTCTGATCGAAAGGATAGCGATTTTTTTGTAGAACATTAACAAGCGTCGACTGGAACTGGTTAAGTCGAACCTAGTCAGATTCTGTGAGTCATAGGCAGCTTTCTCACGGAGTCGCAAGAACGGAATAAACGGAACGATCACGTGGTTCTTTATGCGGGGTCCTCGAACGTCGAAACGACCGACGAGCGACCTCCAGCGTGTCAGGGATATAAAATTTGATTCTTCGAGAGGCGAGATTGAGTTACGAATTACGGAATCACGAACAACCTGACAGAACCTCTCGTCTACCTATCGAAATATCTTCAACGATTTTCGGAAAGTTCACTCGCGTCTACGTCTCTAGCTTTCGATTTACGTATTACGTTAGAGAGATCTGCTATTAAATGATATAAAAATATTTTTATTCGAATTTGTTTCCAGATTTCTGTAAACGAGTTAACTCTGTAACGATCGGATAAATAAATAATGCGAAGATTATAAGGGACAAATACGACAAGTACAATCTTGTTAATTTTGTGATCAAAAGGATGTACTTTCTCGCGTGCTATCTTATAACGTATATAGTTGTAAGCTTTATATTAATATAGATACAAAGTTTTTAACAGTAGCTAACAAATAGACGACAAATTCATAAAATTTTGTGAGCAATTTAACGGCATACCTGATATCTAGAATATCAGAAACAATATATTAAAATATTTTCAGTGTAAATACTTTCCAAGAGAATTGTACGATCAAATTTAAAGAGAGACTGAAAGTTAATAAAAAATTTCATATTAGTCATATTGGCCGTGGTTCGTAAATTTAGGGTTAAAAAAATGTTAAAGATCTACAACTTTGATATAAGATGCCAGTGTATAGCAAGGGTTAACATTCCACGCAGTTTCCGTGGTTGATTAATCTTTTTGTAATTAAAGCGTGTTCGTCCGTTACCTTTATAGACTTATCGATTTTAGATTTACGACGAAGCTCCTCAAAGACAACTAAGGTTACAAGTTCTATGACCCGGCCCGTTAAACGCGAGTCAGGTTAAGTTAATCGATATGAAATCTACCTTAAAGACTAATCGTCGCATCTCGACTGCGAATTTGCTATTTGTGCCAATTGAATTTCCTATCCCATCCATATCGTCGATATTCGATGTTACTTCATTTTATATAGTTAGTGTATGTATCGATTCGTTTACACGCGAATAAATCATAGTCTCTATACCACACGAGAAAAGGAGAAACACTTTTCGTTATTGGAGAAATATATATCGTATTAATTTTTTACTAAATGAATTTCTGCGGTAAATATCTCAGAAACAGTATATACCTTCTCAAATTCGTTTCGAATTTTACCAACATTATCACGCTACCAACAGTATCTCGTTACAGTGCCGATTAAACTCCAAAATATTTTATATAAATACACAAGTGTTCTATGATAATGTAGTATGAATACCATATATAGCCTCGATCGTAAAACAAAAATATCGAAACTATCGAGAGTAACAGAAAAAGACATTTTCGATAATAATCGATACGTGATCGATATTTCTCCGTGTCTAATATATAGAGGCTTACCGACGTGGCGTCGCCATTTGATTTCTCCCCGTCAAGTATCCTCTGCCTAAGGGCAAGCCTGTCGAGGCTCGCCAGTCTGTAACTACCTCCAACTTCGCGATCTCGGCTCAATCGTTCGGTCGTGCCGCTTCCATTCCAACCGGCGTTAAAGCTCGACGTGTATTTTGGCAAAGTTGGCGGTGGCACTTGACGCGGCTTATCACGGTTCAACATCGAATTACTAGTGTGCAAAAACGACGAATTGTTCGAAACAGTCCTCGTCGTCGACGACCAACCGATCGTCGTTTTTATCCCGTTGCTTTGCGTACCGGCGGAGCCGTTTTGATTTTCGGTCGACATTTCTTCACGATTTCACGTGATTTCTATTCCGCACGATTCTTTCTCTCCTTCTTCCCTATATCGAAACACAGCTTCCTATATTTCCAATTTCCTTATTTCTCTTACTAAGAAAATCATAATAGAGAGTTGTGTCACATATCCTTTCTTTTTCTTTTTGTCCAAGGATCGAAGGAAATATAATTCGTATGTATCTAGTAGCGTCGCAGTAGGAAACGCACTTTAAATAAAAAAACAAAGAATATACTATGAACATAACAACTGCTTAGAGCTAGCAATGAATTTTATCACATACGGGCATACGCGCGCGCGCGCGCGTATTCTCTCTTAGATCGCCATTTATCCTGATTTCCCACAAACGTTAAATTCAAGAAATTACAACGATTACTTCATCAAAGATAGTGATATTACAAAGAACTTTGTATAAGGCATTAAACTCTCATTCATCTCCAATTGTAGAAGGAAAGTGAGTGAGAGAGAGAAAGAGAGAAAGAGAGAGTGAGAGAGAGAGAGAGAGGGGGGGGGGGAAGAGACAGAGACAGAGGGTGGGAGGGAAAGAGTTGCAAAAAAAGATTCCTTTGAGCGAATCTTTGGTCACACGGAACGGAACAAGAGATACAAAAAAAAAAAACAATGAATTTCGAGTGTAAACTAGGATCCCTTGGATAGCGATATGTTGGCTCGCTGTGAAAATCACGACGTGCCCTTGGAAACGCCTTTGTTACACAGGATCAACAGAAACTATATCACGGTCACAGGCTTTGCTGATAATGTTACAAATGAACGCACAATTCGAGCACACATGTAACACGCACGTATACATATATGTGTCCATTGTGAAATGATTAATCATCTCTTTGCTCGGAGAAAGACCAACGAAAATACTCACTATATTATGACTTTGTGTATATTATATCTGTCACACTGGAACGGGAAAATTTGCGTACGCAAATATGAAACGGCACCGGAGTGCCACAGTGTAGTACAGTACTAGTGTAGTACAGTGTAGTACTAGGAGTAAAGAGCGAGAGAGGGTAATAAGAAAAAGAATGAAAGAGGGAGGAGAAAGAGAGAAATCTCGTGCATCGGTTAGAATTGCGTGGGCTCATGAACGCCGGTGTTGCTGCTGGTGATTCACGCTGTCGGCAAACCGGCCGAACGTGGCCACGTTCACTCTCACTTTTCTATGCATTGTTTCATTATCGATTATAGTTTCTCCGTATTTTTTCTTGTTTTATGAGAATAGAGAAGATTCGAACAACGTTATTCTTCGTTCCACCGGATCGGCAAGTAAAAGAAAAACAACGACGGACAAGAAAAAGTTAAACGACCTCTCTCTGCCAAGCACGGACACTAACACACGCGCGCGGGCGCGCATATATGCACACAGTCTTGCCAACAAAGGTTGACGAAGCGACAACACGAAGACCGACTCATACGACTCGCCAGACTCGGATGTACTGCGGTTCCTAACGCTAACGAACGACCACGCCTGACGCAGCTACCACCAAAAGTGGGGGTAAGTTCGCTACATTGCCGCTTGTGCTCGTCGGATAACCAACGAAGCTGGCTGCCTCTCTTCACTGCGCATGTGTTCCATGAAATAACGACGACCAATAGGAACACGCTATACGAGCAGCCTGGCGGATCAGCGAACATATTGTTCTCACCGTGTATATAGTTCGGTCAGTGTTCCAAGCCGACGAATCATCTTGTTCAAAACCATTTTTCCTAGATAGCAAACGAAGATACACCTCAGTCACTGTTCTACGAATCCAAGTGTTTCCGTTCAATCTCGGTTTCTGTTTGGGATTACGTAGTTGCTAAGCTTTCTTTCGGTATAATATTCTAAATTTTGTATTTCAAACTGTAACGTAAAAGATTGAAATTATTGCGAATCTACATACATTGCGTATCCTATGAATAGTATAGATTATAGATAGATCGCAGGTGAATGTATCGTATGTTAATGTCAATAAGAGAAGGATGAAGAGAAATTTCTAATGTGAAAAAGTTGTACGTTTCCATGTTACGACGATAATTAATGTTATGGCGAAGCTCATTATGAATTATAGTCCAGTTCGTTAATTAAAATGAATGAGAAAAAGCACTGCTCTTATTTACCGGCTGTTTTCATGGATGTAAAATGTAACTACACACTATACACTACTCGGGTATGGTGGCGCTAGGTGTCTGGTGAACTTTTTCTTCGTTTGTTCGTTAATTCGAAAATCCCCCATACTGTACCTTATGTACATAATCCATTTTAAAAATGTACGAATTGATATCTAACACGACTTTTACAAATTTTAATACCAAACATAAGATTAAAAGCAATAATATTCCATCCGTTGTAGTATCATTTGTTAAAGAATAATGATTTCAGATTGTAAATGATAGAGACGACAAACAATGTGTTTGCGAATGCATGTGGCATTCGAAAATATAACGATACACATAGCTTAATAGTTCGCATGTTCTTATTAGCTCAGGTTCAATTAAGACCACGATGATGCTTTAAGTATTCTCTGCTACGTACATATATGTATACATACTTGCTAGTGTCGCGTTAGAATACCAAGCGTGACATGGCTGCTCGGCAAGTCAATCGGCGATCATTGACACCGTAAAGAACTCAAGTTACACAATATCATTCAGATCATTGCCGTTATTCCTGAACGCTTAAAGAAACTTTTCAAATTCTCGTTCTTTCGGTACTTGACGATTTTTAATAATTTCATACCGCTTTACCTAAATGTATCACAGTTTGATATCTAACCTACTTTCAACGTTTATTCTTCGACCCAATATTCGAGTAGTATTATAAACTAAACTAAAAAATAAAATAATTTAGAGAATTTGCATGTAGATAAGGATGCTAATAGAGCTTAACCTTGATTGTATATGTGTATATATGTATATAGCGAAGAAACGAAATCGTTTACGAACAATATGACAAATTTTGAAATGTCATTAGTATTACATTGCAGGAGAAACACCTGTCACGATTGTAGTGACAAAATTTAAAACAAATCTGCCTAACTGGATATCTTTTACCATCGATTCGATCTTGCCATTTTCTTTCTCTTCTTTCTCATTTATCTGTGTCATTTGTTATTTCTCGTTTATCAGAAATTCATTATCGAACGAACAAATAAATAAACATTGGAAAAAAAATATAACGAAAGTAACTACCTGTTGAAACGGTTTGGTTAGTTGGCCATTGTATCTGGCAAGAATCGCCGGGTTTAGACGGCGTCTCGATGCTGCAGATGCTGACATTTTAACGAATCTATCGTCAGAACGATCGTCCTCGTTTTCTTTATTAATCGCGCACCACTCGTTAGAATTCAATCGATCATCGCCGTTCGTCAGACTTTACATACCCTCTGACGTCCGTAACATTTTCGGCACTCGAGCACGTAATTGATTATACGAATCGATAAGGAACAACTTTAAATACACGAATAAACGACTGGCAGCTCGCAATAGCGAAGCGTCCAACCTCGGAACAATTAATTCAACTACTTAAGGAACGAATTTCGCGTGTCTATATGACAAAGGCAATTAAACACCGAAGACAGGATTAATTGGACGCGCTCACGCGAAAACTTCCAACCGAGCCTGATTATCAGTGGTTATCGCAATTCCATGATAGGCCGCGCCGTGAGTATCGCGCATCGATTGTCTCTTCGTTTCGGTGCAAAACTTGCACCTTGCGTTCCAAGCACCTTACTCACTGTGATGATTTGGATTGTTCGCGTGAATCCTATCACTGTATCATCGAACACTGATATCTCGAACGTTACACCGCACGTGTCAGAAAGATCACAGAAAAGAACTGTCGCTTAACACGTTCGATCCGACATGATTCATCGATGATGCTGAAGCGATCGTTTCGTCTCGTCATCATTTAAATATTGCTACAGCTACGAACCGGACGTTAATTTCTAATAAAAATATATATACACACACACACACGTATATATATATATATATATTATTTTACAAAAGAAAATAGTTAAATAACGATAATGAGGAGAATAACGAAAGTTGAGAGAATTACGTAAATTACGAAAAGATTTCATGTAATATACTAGATATAAATATAGAAGATTGAACGTGTTAAGATTCGAAGGAATAACAGTATCGGTGTGAAAAATATGCCCACTGAAAGGATCGAAGCGGAGATCGATCGGTCGTATTTCGTCAACGAATTACGAATGGGAGAAAATGCGAGGACAAGAGGCAATGGTAAACGAAACAGTCTCCTTGGTAGGTGAACCAAATCGTACGGATTGCCAGTACGGAAAGCACGTCCGTGATTTTAGTATTGCGAACACGGGACGCGCTTGCACGCGTGTCGGCCGACAATTGGAATGTGACTAGCCTTATCAGAAACTTACCGCTGCCGTGGTGTCCGAAGTAGCCGTGGCGGTCGTGACGTTGTCGTGGTTATAGCGATCATCGTCATCGTGTCGGCGTTTATCGCGTAGCGTGTGGTCATCCAACATCCGCGTGAAACCGGAAACAGAAAAACGGAGAGAGAGAGAGAGAGAGAGAGCGAGGAAGGAAGGAGGAATGCGATAAAAGGATGTCGGGATAAGGATGAGGTCCGGCGATGTTCAAGGAAAATAACGTTCATGTTAGTACATTGCAAACAAAATATCGTCGGATTTGCTAGATGAAGCGTACGATTAAAAAGACAGATCTCTTAAAAGCGTTCGTCTTAATAACGTAATAATAAACATTGGATAATAATATATCAGGAAAAATATTCGCAGGTTCAAAGTGAAAAATCTGATATCAGCCGTTTTAAACGGTTCGCTAGTTAATAAATATCTCGCTTTTCGAATTCATTTTCCTAAAAAGCGGATTCCTAAAAAGCGGCCATTTTTTATACATATAATTATCACGTTGTCCTCTGTCAAAGCCACGATTATGTTCAACGGTTGTACAAATTCTCCAAATAAACGAATCGCTTTAGGTAACTCGAAAATTGGTTATACGCGTATTAAATTACGTAAACTGGGTATCGAGTACGCTTGTTTATATTATTACGAGTAGAGTTTCATCCGAGTATGTACATCGTGCCTCAATTATTATACCGTTACGTTCACCATACGTTCTTTCTTTTTCGTCATCTTGCTCGATTATTGATTTGTATTCTCTACACTGTCGATCTACACCGTGGAATGCAGCGAAGGAATTAACGTAATTGAAACTGGCAAAGTGCCGAGGACAACCTTATTGGGCAATCGGGTCATTCGATTAGGCGATTCACTAATTATCTCGAGCAGGGTATTAACGCGTTAGAACGTTACAGTGGAACGTACTCGTTCTGAATCTACTTTATCGATACACAGATACATGTTCGTTGCAGGATGCGTTTGTCCCTGCTAACTCGTGTACGTATATAAACAAATATCTTTAGATCAGTTAACGATGTTTCCGATTCTCGAGATATCTCGAATATCGTTCTCGTTTCGGTCGACTAGAACGCTGTGTGACGATCCAATGAAAAAAAAGGTCGCTTTCGAGCGAGAAATTTAATCGAAATATCGATAATGCGATTCGAATTGATCCGTCTCGTTCGAGAAAAATGGAGCACGTATAAATTGTGTCTATTAAACGAATTAAACGACTCGATTTTCTGAAAATATCTTAATTTTAATAGCAAGCTGACATTTTAGAGACCAAACGACCGATATAACCACTGTACCACTTGTACTAGATACAAAAGATATCGAAATAAAATGTTTGGAACTTTCTTTCGCGATTATAACGTTGGAAAGTAGAATCGAGCAAAGATTTTGTTAATCGGTTAATGTTAATCGGTCGATCAACGTTACGTTCAACGTTGGCGCTTAACGGATCGATCGCTTCACGACCGTAACCTGCCAAGTTACATACGTACAACGAATTAACTTTAATTTCTCTGCCAATCGAAAAATCAAAACTTTTTTTTTTTTTCTTTCGTCCGTGTGCTACGATTATACGTCGCTGGATTATTTCGTTGGTAATTAATGGAACCGCAAAAGAAGTCGCTTACGTGTATTTTGCGGGATAAACACCACGGTGGAGGTTTCCATTTTGATCATTGGAATATCAACTCCTCCCCTTTACTTTGTCGCTGCTATCAAACTTTTTCTTTCGAGCCTGAAACTCGCTGGAATCACGGGACCAGCTCGAGACGCGAGTAAACGTGGCACGAAAATAGATATCGCAAAAAGTAGAGAACCGCGAAAATGCCGGTGTCGGATCTTAAATATCATGAGAATTCCCCTTGCGCTGGTTCTGGCACATCCAT
The DNA here is from genome assembly GCA_037178635.1 of Bombus dahlbomii. Classification (NCBI taxonomy): domain Eukaryota; kingdom Metazoa; phylum Arthropoda; class Insecta; order Hymenoptera; family Apidae; genus Bombus; species Bombus dahlbomii. Next base: position 11,087,735 of record CM074115.1, on the reverse strand, counting down.
TCGACCGTACTTTAACTCCGCTACATCCTGCGGCCCATCGTCGATCCGATCCTCGTATTTTTCGCTATCCTTGATAAGCCTCATACGCTTGGGAAAAATAGTACGCGCGATCCTCTTTTTAAATTTCACGCTAAAGTTCTCCTTAACCTATCAAAGATCAAGGCACGAAAATGAAAAAGGTAGAGAAAGCAAAGAAAGTATAGCGTTTTCAAGAGGCAAAAAGATATATGAAACCCTCGTCCAATATTTACAGTTTCTTTTCATAACCACTAACGAACGAACGAACGAACGAAGCGACGCTAGAAAATAGAATAAATCGACCGATGAAAAAATTAGAAATGTTGCGCGAGATGTTGCGTTGGCGCAGTGTTGGCGCAGTGTTGGTGCTTAAGGAGATAAAACGTTGAAACTTGGTTGCTCGTCGTGGGAACAAAAAAGAGGGAGAAAAAAATTCCAAGAGCGCAGGATCGAAACGTCGAAAGCGAATTATCGAAAACCTCCGAGCGCGATATCGCTCTGAACGAGAGATAACGTTCGCTCCTAGCGAAGAATTCCTCTGCGACGTTCCTACATAGGTAAAATAGTAGTAGTTTAATAGTAAACTAACTAAACACGTATCAGAGTACTAACCGATGATCAACCGTAAATACACGTAAAAAGTGGAGAAAATATTAACTCTGTATCGAGATGAATCGAACAGATGAAATTAACAAGCCGGCTGTCCCGTTGATTTCTCTCGATCTCGATATCGGATGCTCCTCGTTTCACCTGGTTCGTATCGACGGATCGAATAACGCGAGATAACCGCGATAGAAGCGAGATTCCTAAGGATTTATGCAGCGCTACAAAAGCGGCGGAAGACTCGAAATTAGATCGGGCTGGAGGAGATTTCACGGCGCGTTTTCTCGTTGCTCGCGCGGAACGAAAGCATTTGAAATTCCATCGATTCCTTCGTCCACCGATCGTACGACGATTCCGTCAGATAAAACGATCTCGATCGATGAAAACAGTGCCCGCGATGACCGATCGCTCGAACGACCATACGCTTGCTTCGTCCTTGGTCCGATCCTTTGTTCGCTCAGTCGTATCGAAATACGATCGGTCGTCCAACCGAAACACGGACTCTCGATTCCTTCTCATCGAACACGCGCGCGTTTTTTATCGTCAAGGAAGAATCGTCGCGGAAACGAAGAGTGTAATCGAGAGACAGCAGCGTCGAATCGACTGCTCTGATTACAGTTTAAAGCGTTTAAACCACACTGCTACCACTACCACTGCTCCGTTTGTTATACACATGGCGAGGATTCCACGAGTGGAATCGCGAGAAATTCGAAGAAACGGGAAGAGAAGAACGCGAAAAGAATTAAATCCTCGTGTACCGGTTGGCGATGTTCGGTAACTCGGTGGAGGACTCCGCGTGTCTACACTCTATACGTCGAATACAGAAAGTGTACTAAAATGTTGACGAGGCACGCGGGTTCACGATCGGCCAGCGGCGTGGCGGCGAGCCTCCGCGTGTTTCACGTGCCGGCGATGAAGTGGCCGGCCGTTCTCTGTGCGCGGCACAATTATAATGTTAAACCTAGCGTCTTCTCTCTGCCTCCCTCTTTTCTTTCTTTCCTTCTTTCTATTTTACGTTCCGGCCGGTGCACCGGTTCTAAGCAGCCGTGGCTGTTGCCCCGTCAATCACCCGCCCAACTTTCATCCTATACGCACCGCGCGTTCCCATTTATTCGTTATTTTTATTCCAACTACTCGATCGTATCGTTGCGTATGAATTTGCATAGGAACACGCGCATAATCTATCTATCGCGTATGTGTAGTGACGCGTTTAACGATTCAGCGCAAAGTATTCTCACGTATCTCGTGCCCCTTTTATAATCCGTCATTTTCTAATTTTCTAACGGACCGAAGAAAGTGTCTAATACGCATGGATACGCGATGGACTCTCTCTTCCATCGTTCTTAATTCGCGGTGAAGCTCGAAATCATTGGTTTTCGTCTCACGGAATAGTCGTGAAACGAATAAACTTTTGGAAATCTTCGCGATGAAATTTTCTATGAAACTAATTGCAATTAAAAATAACCGTGGCAAAGGCCTCGGGAAACACGTTGCGACCCTCTTGAGCTGGTCTCGAGTCGAGAGTCGCCGCGACCCTTTTTGTTGGAGCTCTGTGGGTTTTGGTGCTTTGAAAAGAAATTTTACACGTTCTTTCGAAACGTTACGTTTCTCCGTAGAATTTTTCTAGGAAAGTAGAGAATTACAAATTTGATATAGAACTGCGTAACTTTAAAGTTCTATGTCACTACAGAACAGGCATAGCTGTAGAAATAAACGAGAGGTCGATGACACAGAGTTAAGACAGAATTGGAAGAAAATTTGATTTTTAACGGCGAGCGATGGTTTTTTCTTTCTCGTGGAATAACGTGGATGAAATATCGACGGGATATGGAGAATTCGAAACGAAAGAAGCCTTTTTCTGCGCTTGTTGTGAATAATACATGAAGCGGAGTTGCTCGCTGTGTCGAATGTATACTCGAAATTCGAACCGAATAAAATTCATTTTGCGCAAACCGAGTTGAAGATCGCTATTCAAACGTTCGTTTCGCTATTCCATTTTCTTTTAATACTACCAAATATTTATACGATGTTCTTACGAATATAATTACAAAAAGATGGCAGCCAGAAAATTCGTTTATCTACTAAATATTATAAAGAGCGCTATACTTTGAATATTTTACGTATCTCCTTGTATCTTTCACATTTTTTCAAACACCCTAGAGAATTTGGAAATGTCCATTGATAATTTATCGATAAATTATCGGTTACGGAATCCTGGTATCGATAAGATAATGATTACAAAAGTGAAATTCCAACGTATGGCCGTATAATTTACTTACATTCTCGTTTACTCTCCCTTATCTTACATACATATGTACATATACCGAATTAACGACACTCTCGATAAGTTGCTAATATTTAGCTAATGTTTTTCAGTCGACGATCGTTTAAATAGAAGCTTCGATTCAGGATGCAGTCGGAAGAGGCGACAAGAAGAAGTTCGAGCCATCTTTAAATACAGATAGCTATTCATTCAAGTTTAGCTTCGAGGTCAGACAAATGAATGTACAATAAAGCAAGGTTCGGAATGCGTCGCCAATCAGTAATAACTGATCGTTATATTTCCTTTTTTTCCCGTCGCTCCTTACTCCGTGATTCCTCGTATTTAACGTAAAATTATTTCGCAAGCGAAATCGAAGAACAATCTGAAATTATTCGTTTCGTTGGCTCGTTAAAAGTATAAAGATGTTACAAATGCGTCAAATTCTTTAAACGTCAGTGAATTGTAAAATCCAGGTGCGAGAATTACCAGGAGATAGTCAGAGTGTTAAGAAAAAAAACGAATGACCGAACAAACAAACTAAAAGAACAGAATTCGATAGTGTTCGGAACTATTTCGCAAGCGAAATCGAAGAACAATCTGAAATTATTCGTTTCGTTGGCCCGTTAAAAGTATAAAGATGTTACAAATGCGTCAAATTCTTTAAACGTCAGAGAATTGTAAAATCCAGGTGCGAGAATTACCAGGAGATAATCAAAATGTTAAGAAAAAAAAAAACGAATGACCGAACAAACAAACTAAAAGAACAGAATTCGATAGTGTTCGGAACTATTTCGCAAGCGAAATCGAAGAACAATCTGAAATTATTCGTTTCGTTGGCTCGTTAAAAGTATAAAGATGTTAGAAATGCGTCAAATTCTTTAAACGTCAGTGAATTGTAAAATCCAGGTGCGAGAATTACCAGGAGATAATCAAAATGTTAAGAAAAAAAAAAACGAATGACCGAACAAACAAACTAAAAGAACAGAATTCGATAGTGTTCGGAACTATTTCGCAAGCGAAATCGAAGAACAATCTGAAATTATTCGTTTCGTTGGCCCGTTAAAAGTATAAAGATGTTAGAAATGCGTCAAATTCTTTAAACGTCAGAGAATTGTAAAATCCAGGTGCGAGAATTACCAGGAGATAATCAAAATGTTAAGAAAAAAAAAAACGAATGACCGAACAAACAAACTAAAAGAACAGAATTCGATAAGTGTAAATTGATTGAAAGATGTGACAAATGAAATGCTGCGTTAACGCAATGCGTCCGTCTTCAATGTGATTAAAAACAACGATATGATTGTAACTTTCTTTCACCAAGGATATAAATAGACACACCTTTCAAGAAGAAAGTAAAAAACACGGACAGGCAAGATGTACATACTCGCTATTATTGCATTACTACCAAGATCAAAATATATGCGACAGATATGATTTCACCGAGTCGTGTAGAATAATAGTTTAATGTTACATGACTAAAGAAAACGAGCTAGTTGGGGACACCGCATTACGGTCACTGGTAAAACAGCTGGATCACAAACATTAATACTATACGCTAATATTAGATACTACTATATGATATTCCTTCCGTACCAACGATATTCCTGATATTTTTTAATAAATATTAATGTTACAAACTTTAATGTATCCATTGGCTCGTAAATAGGGAATTAAAATAATAAAAAATATATATTTTATAAGGTGATTTAAAATAATCAAGTTGTATTATTTTTGTTGCGAGACATAGAGCGAATGTAATTAAGATAAACAGCGCGCAGGAAGAGAGTTCAGCTCTCGGAAAAGATTTGTTTTGATTCCTCCTGGTTAACTTGAGATGGCAATTTACACCGTGCTATTTAGACCACTTGTGTACGGTTGAGTAAGTGATGGTGATAAGTGAGATGAAACATAACATTGAACTACACCGTGCAACCAGTAATGCAAGCTGCACGATCTTCTACAGCGAGAGTAGAAAGAAAACTCTATCTTTAATTTCTATTAGAAAAAGCTAGTTGACAAAAAATTTACATATACTTATTCTGATCTTAACGAATGCTTATTCAAATCGTTAAATCATTTTAAGTGTTTTAATTGTATTAACATTGTATGAATCTGAAATCGCGCACGCACATTATGCGTGGTGTACAGAATGCTTGTAATGAAAAATACACATATAGTACTATAATATTGCTATCTAATATTTATTGGAATAGAAAATCGCTTATTGATTATCACACGATATGCCTATACGTGATATAAAAAAGTGGGAATATATTATGTTTCGCACAATGCATTTCGTAAAATGTTGCCGTTGACAGAGTTCGTACGAAAAGAAAATAGTAAGAACTGTACACTGTAGAAAAGAAGGTAAGAACGAACTACGTGTTGTAGAATGACAAAACTCGGAGGAATCTCGATTCTAAAGATACATGTGATGCAATCGTAAAGAGCAAAAAGTAATAATGTAATTTATGTGGTTAAATTAAAACGGTTGAAAATGTGTTTCATCAAATAGTTGGTAGGTTAGGTCGGCTGCTGTATTGACCGGGCAGTTACGGCTTACGGCGCTGTGTATTGACGCAAAAATTTGGCGCCCTCAAAATGGTTGTCTCAACGAGCCATCGAATTTCTACGTATTGCACGCGTTGAAGGATGCTTCTCGCTACTCACCACTTCTCTGCATCGTTCCGCTAGGTCGTTACGATTCATTAAACATAACTCTACCGATCGAACAGCGTGAGAAAAATTTTAGCAGAACACCACCAACGTATCCATCGACACGACACCAAACCCTGTCAACGCGACCAACTACTCATGCCTTAACCCAGCCGCTACCGCTGTCTGGCATGCGTTTTCAAATGATCTCGAAGAAAGTCGAATGGTAATCGAGATATGCGTGCGCAGAAACGAGGTTATGTCAACGATTCGACCGTCGAGCGAAAACTTTTTATAAACAATAGACCCAACACTTTCATCGTACAATTCCTATGAAGATACTTCGTATTTGTTTCGACTACATCATAATATATATTTAACGTCGAGATATTATCATGTTGTAATATAGATTGATATTTTAATTTACGATAATTGATAAATATTTAAATTAGAAGAGACACGTATACTTTACATGGTATACATAACGTGGCTTTATTTACCAAAGTGCATTGTATAAATGTTTTTAATAAATTTACACACCTTTATTCCTGTTTACAATCAGTATATTAGTATAAATATATATATTAAATATGTACATATATATTTTATTAAGTCTATCGTACAATTTTTAAACGTTGAGAACTACCTTCACGGAATAGGAATATTTAGGTTATTCGTTTAGGAATTGTAAGATCGAAATGTTGGACGTCTTGCTCTGCGCGATAAAGGGAAGATAATGAACATAAAAGAGTAGATAATTATAACAGCAATATGAAAAGTCATCAATCAGTTTTTGGTTGTTGACTAGTTTGGTGTCATTAAACGTCATAAAACGTTAAGAGTGATATGGCTAAGCTACCTAAGATTAACGTTGTAAATGCCACTGACATTCATAGTGCTAGTCTATTCCTTTTTCATGGATCAGGTACATTTATATTACTTGTCAATAAGCTTTTATTTATTATCGATTATCTTTTATATGAAATAATTAATAAATGAACGTTGAAAGTCATTTTTCATATTATTATTTCAGGAGATACTGGGAGTAATTTTAAAGAGTGGATAGATATTCTGAATAGGAAGGAATTAAAATTTCCACACATAAAAATTATTTATCCTACCGCGCCTCTTCAATCTTATACACCTCTTCATGGAATGGTGATACGATAAATTGACACAATAAATTTAAAACGCATAAAACAGATTGATAATGTATACAAATTAATTGTTATTCCAGCAAAGCCATGTATGGTTTGATCGTAAGAATATATCTATAGAAGCCCAAGAAGACACTGAATCGATAAATTCAATGTGTATAACTATCGCAGAACTTATCGATAAAGAAATTTCTGATGGTATACCAAATGATAAAATCGTTCTTGCTGGTTTTTCAATGGGAGGATCTCTATCGATGTATTTATCATATAGGTACAAATTATCTTTAGCTGGATGTTGCGCTATGTCCAGCTTTCTTAATAAAAATTCATTTGTATATCAGGTACATACGGTGGTATAAACTCCCACATTATATTTTAATATCAACACATTTGACACTTTTTTTTTTTTTTTTTGTTATCACATATAGCATTTGAAAAACAATCCAGGAATACGTGCACCACCTCTATTGCAGTTTCACGGTGTTGATGATAAGCTCGTCCCAATAAAATGGGGAGAAGAATGCTATAACAGTCTAAAAGAACTTGGTGTTAATACTCAATTTATACCATTAAATGGTGTAGATCACGAATTAAGTAGGATTGAGATACAGGCCTTCAAAGAGTGGCTTTTGAACATTTTACCACAGAAATTATAAGACTAACCTGACTATACGAAATTTGTACTTTTGTAAAAATATTGTTATAAATATTTTGATTAAATAAACGATATATGTATGAGAAAAAAATGTATTTATTCTTCGAGTAAAATTTAGAAACTAATAAGAGAGATTATGTTTAAAATATTAAAGTAAAAGAGATGGGAAAGGGTAGAAAAGACTACAACGATTTTATGTACGAGAGTGGGGAACAGGATAGGAGGGAGATAAACAAGCGCCACCGAGGAGAGCATCGACGAATCGTAAACCAGTGGTCTCAAGGGGTCGTGAGAAGGTGCTGCGCCCCACAAGCAACGGAGAAGTTCGAGGGTAGTAAAGTAGTAACGCAGTCGACACACTGGCCTCATATACCGGATATAACCCACATATTAAGGTACATACAACGAATAAATACTACCGTTTTTGCAATCGTTATACTTTCGACGAAACGAAGATTTAGAAGAAGTCAAAAGTTCAAATGTTACTGTGTTACTTTGTACAGATCAATAGTTATAAATCGTGATGCAAATATTATGCAAATATTGTTGAGACTAAAAGTGATTATGTAGCGTGAAACTTACCCCTTGAATTTACTGCATATTATCACATGTACACAGTTTTATCTTTCAGTGTGACAATAATGTGCGATAATGATGTGCGTGAATCATGACTGCGACATTGTTCAAATATATCATTACAAACGAGTATTATATTTGCATTTAACTTGTAATTGATTAATCTCAATCTCGAAGAATCGCTAATTAGTTCGATCTGATTTTACAAACAATTAAATGAACTCGATTTAGAAATATACGTGTATTAGTGACGTTTCTAGATATTACATCAAAATTATACGACATAGAGAAAAGAAATATTTTAAAAAGTTATTGTGTGAATGCACAATGCGTCGACAGTAAATAATATCTTTTTCTTTTTTTTTTTTGTATTATTTAATTTGTGCTTTACAATTTGTTCAGCTGGACATTCGGTAAATTGTAAATAATATGGCGCGCCTTCATCTGTAATCGATGACGTCAAAGTCAACGGAAAGGGATGTCAACGATTCGATTTAACAATTAAATGAAATGCCTGTATCCTTGCAAAGGTTTCAGATGGCAAATATGTTAAACGTGAAACGAACGAAATGAATATTGCTCGTTGATAATCAAAGAGCGTTAATTAAATTGAAACGTATATCATATGTCATCGAGTGTTATGCAAAATTTGCCGCACAAGTAAATATCGTTTGACTTGAACACGACATAGCTAAAAGAATTCACGAATTCGTCGCTCTACTGTATAAAAACCGTACTGGGTCTGATGAAATCGATCGGCAGACGTTTCAGGAAATTTGAATTTTCAATCGATGAAATTCAATCTTGTTACAGTATACAGCTGTCTAAAACAAAACGAAGATAACAGAGGAGAAAAAAAGAGGAACAAAGAGGAACAAAGAGAAACGGCACTAACGAATGTACGTGACGAGGAAATGTCGTGATGAGATACGACAATAGGACCTAAGCGTCGGAACTTAGGTCGTGAGGAGGGAACACGGCAAAGAAATAAGAAACGAAATGTATTGGCCAGCGGACGTTCCTAATTGAAAAATAGAGGCATCGAAGGCGAAAAGCAGCAGGTTGATGTTAAGTGGGGAGATATTAAAATGGGTCAAGAGTATCTCCATGATGACAGTGTACTTACGTTGTTCGACTTCACGCTCGATGCCTTCGTGAAGAGATTCTCCTGCGAACTCGTCGCGAGGATCATCGAGTCCGCGATATAATACAACACCGTCATCGTTTCCTCCAATGTCATTGACAACGAGCTTCAAACTGGTTCCAATGTAAATTAATATTAATTGACCGGGTAATATTTCGCGATAAATTTCAAAACGAGCAAATTTGCCGCGAAAATATAATAATATATTAAGAGATAGAAAAGAGAAACGAGATTGTTAATGGAATTATTATCTTGTCGTGTCAACGATAAGTAACTAACGTACCATTTAAGTTGTGTGTACGTTACTTGGATTGTTGTTAGTTTACGTAGAAACTTTAAATCGCGCAATGCGATACGTTACGGGCAACGACCGTCGACATAATCGTTTTGTGTTTAAAAATCGTTGAAGGGGGAGAAAAGAATATTTTTCTGCGAAATTTAAGAAGATTATTTTCGTGGTGTACGGATCGCGCAAAATTACGAAGTCTCTGACCACCACGGGGGCGACTTGGCTGTACAACATTACTACCCAAGGTAAATGAATATTTTATATTTAATTACACCTTTATCTAATCGATTTTACATATAATTGATTTCAAATAAAAGGAACTTGAAACTTGTGGTAAGAGAAAGAAACGAAGATTGTTTCAAAGGATACTACTACATACATATATTTATGATACATGTATCTGTTATGCAAGAAAGTCAATTTATTAAATATAACATATCGCAAATTGAAACGATGCGTTTCAAGTTGAATAATTGAACGAAAACATCATGAAATATATTTGCATTTTGCTAATGAAGAAACCGCAGTTCCGAAGTTTAGCTACAACAATTACCAGATTACCACTTTCTCTGTATCAGAAAACGTACGTAATATTCCGACACTTTCCAAGTAATCTATCAACCTAGGTACAATTGGTATTACTGACCCACTATCGTCGGCTGTAATATGTCAAGATTACCGCACTCTTCTCACTTTCACCTTACTTTACTTCCCGACAGATAACGAAACATATTCTGTTAGCGTAAAGCGTAAGAGAGAGCGTTCCAACGTTTCAACGTTGTTTCTCGCACGTGTTATAATTGATACGCTTCAGGTAGCTTCATTACCATTAACCATTACCGTACAGTACGATCGTTTCTCTCTTCATCGAACTCCGTGACAACGGTGTATAACATTTAATATATGAAATGTATCTGTGTAAAAATAATTTATACCGTTGATTAATAGAATAAAAGAAGGCAAACGAAAGGAAAAGATCAATTTTGATGGAATCAACGTGGGTCAATGTGGGTATGCTAAAAACATTGCAACAGCGATGGAAAATGTACAATTAATTTTTCAAATAAAAATAACGGCGATAAAATTTTGCTTGCATTAAAACTCATCGCACAAAATTGGATTATTGCCAAGAACAGATGCGTTAGTATCGCTATTTACTCCGCATTGCGGATTGAAATACATTTATCGCGCGAAAGGGAAAATATTTACGATTAATGTCCGATTGTTCCTGCAAAACGTGTCCAATAGGCGGAAGCGGAGCTCGCCGCGAGAGAATAATACCTGAACTTGGATTTCTTTTATAATAATATATTAGCGCATAAAATAACTAAATACAGAGAATACAACAGGGTAAAGTATCTAAATATAGGATAAAATAAGAAAGTAAAGAAGTTGATTCAAACTATTGTGGTTCATTTATATATGAGCCAATGTACTAACCAATCGAAAATATTTAAGAAAGGTATAACGATTACAGGGGAGATGAGCAGCAGCGCTGGGTTAGGATTCGGCATCGGTCTCGGCGAAGGCGGCGAAGGTCCAGTCCTCACAGCCGCTCAACAACGCCAAGGGGTAGTCACTTTTTTGGTGATGCTAGCTGTGCTCTGCTTTATATTCGCTTATTGCTGTTGGGGCGCACCGTTCTGCAGATCATTGTGCAGACGACATTGTTGCTGCCAACTCGAAGATCCAGAGCCAGATTCACGATTTAGCAATAACGATCAAACTATGGTAGCAACACCAACGATTATTCTCTTGCCACACGGTAGGATGCTCGTTGTGGATGGTACGATCTTCACGCAGTTTCAAACCGATCCAACTGGTGAGATTGCAAGTGTATACTAAACTTTGGTGCTTCTTTCTTCCTCCTCTTCTTCTCCTTTTCTTTCTTCTTTTTTTTTTCTATTTTTCTTTCTTTTTTCTTACGTTATAGAAGATAATATAACAAAGAATCTTTCATGTTGTAGAATATCAACGTATCGAAGACAAAAATGTTAGTCATTCTATGTTATTTGTCGGAACAGGTTTGGATTTGGTGGAACTAGGTGATAGCGTACTACGTGCTCAAAGAAATCCACGAGGTATAATTCGACATCAGCTGCAAAACAGCCAAGGCAGTATACTTGAGATGGATGCAGAAACGTCAAGCAAAGATAGCTTAGGATCCGTTGGGTGTTTTCCACCGCCAACTTACGAGAGTATCTATGGTAAAGAAGAGTCGGATATGCCGCCATCGTATTCCGATATCTTACTACACAGGTCAGTTATAATCCTAAAGATATTCGCGATAATTTCTCTTTAATATATTTGATAATTCTATCGGTAGGTTTGCCAATCTACCTCATGAGATAGATATGCACGGTTATTGTCACGATGGCAAAGAAGAAATTGAAATGCAGAGTTTAGATGGTTGTGCGCATATATTAAGCAATCCGATGAACACAATAGCATACCCTTATGCGACCGTAACGAATTTCTCGAGTCAAAGCTTCCCACGAAGGACCGTCTCGAGAAATCCATCCATCATTAGCAATCCGCTTGATAGCTATTACGTCGATAACGAATTAGAATTATACCGGTTGAGTCAGGAGATGGTACCACGAGTATTTAGTAATGCGAACTTTGAGACTCTTAGAAATTATCAAGATGAAACTTCGTTTTACAACGTGAACGGAAACGTAAGCGAACGACAAAGCGATACGTTGTTGAATAATGGAAATTATTGCTTGTCCGATAATAACATTCGAAACAATGAAAGAGCGATACCAAATAATACCGATCAAGTATCGAGGAATATAACGTCGGCAAATGAGTTAATGAATACAAGAAATCTTGTTCGAAGCATGTCGAGAAGTAGCGAAGAAAGTAGAAATAACATAGAAAATTCACAGAGAGATAACCAAGAGACTGGAGTAGTTTTCGTCCGGATATCACGTTCCGACGACTGCAACAATAGCCACACTTCGCAAAATTGGTATAACGACGCAAATGAAAACGATAGGTCGAGAGCACAAGCAAATCAGGAAGATCAATCCAGTCTAAGGAATATACGTTCCGAAAATGGTCAGACGGATGAGACCAATCACAATATGGAATCTAATCCGATAGGATATTATATAAGAAATCAAAGCACTGATGAGGCTGTCGGTAGGTCGCACAGGCTAGAAAGCGGGGCTGTTTATTCTGACGAAGAGACTAGAAATTTTGGAGCATTGGCGGACATTCGCGAAAGTCGGGTATAACGTGAGATATAACACTGGAAATATATGATAACGATCGATAGGAGGTAGAAAACACTCTGACCAAAGGTGCATATGTCGATAATTACATTCTGTAAAAAGCTTATAATAAAAGTGGAAACATGTTCTATTAATGTAACAGTTTGTTTTCATGGAAATTGATTACTTCGAAACGTATCTTAAATAATAAAGTTCGCAATAGTAAGAGCGATCGAAATTTACTAGAGAGATCTATTATACAATTGAAATTAATATTGTTCAATTTATCAGAATCAAATATTTTTTTGTTTGTTCTTAATCTAAATGTACTATGATGGGTTTTAAGTCTATTTGTACACAAAAAGATAATTATAACATTTAAAAATGCATGGAAAAATGCGAACAAATAATTCAACTGACCTAAGAGGATCACTAAATTGTTTAAGTCCTGAAAATAATTTTATATGCAAAAAGGTACAATCAATTTAATTATGGCATAATAATGAGAGGAGAAAGACGAGGAAAAGTTGGTTCAGTCCGTCCAAGGGTTAATCTACACACTAGGTTCAGTAATTGTTAAGTAAATGACCGTCGTAAATGAATTCAAATATTTTTTACGCGTTATTAGTAATCTATTCTACAGACTACTTATTATATATTTGCTTTTTATATTATTTTAGTATAAAACGCAATACAGTTAACGATTTCTGATGCAATTCAAACTTAGATGCAACAAGCTCATAATTTATATTTTTACGTGTCACGAGAAAACAATGAATATAGAATACATAAAAGTAAGATGTGTATAGAATAACTGTTGGACACATGTCCTATGTACAGGTCCTATGTACAGATTATGTATATGTAAATGTATCTCCTGAATTCAGTTTGAACTTACTACTCTAAAAGAATTGTAGCATAAATGCGTAAGATGCACACTGTTATTTTACAAAAATATACTACGTGGCTCTACTGTCCACGCACGCATATTCACACGCATGTCGTATTTATATGACATAAACAAAATACAATGAAAATTGATTTTACATAGAGTCATATATGCGTTATAAATATACACTAAGTTACGTGAAAATTATACACTGTACACATTATTACCGTTGTTGCATAGATAAAAAAGATATCAAATTAAAGCTACTAATGAAATAAAGTATTTAATAAAAAATTGAAACTTTGTTTTTATCTATATTTTTTTCTAAATATATAGATAATAAAAAAAGAATAGGAAACCAAAAAGGTTAACATAAAAGTAAAATTTTACTCGTAATAATTTAATTAAAAGATACTCTTTAATCGTTGCCATGAATCAACGAGTGATAGTAGCATACCTTTAAATTAATTTTGCACGGATTATTTCTCATAAGTGCACTCATTCGGTATTTTACATTTTTTTACAATTTAATCGTCACTATCTACGTCTTCAGGAGCCGAAGAATCTTCATCTACATCTTTCCGATCCCAATCCTTTAATTTCGTTCCCATTACAAAATCTTCTCTCAGCACATTCCAAATTTCCTTTTCCTTCTACATGAGATATACATATATTATCGTTTTTTTAATATTAAATATCTGCTAACAATAATAACACTTGTCTAAGAAATACCTTTACCTTCTTTTTATGCTTTCCATTTTCTTGCGTTTCATTTTTTACACCATTATCTACTGGTATACTTTTATTTCCTCCCATGAGAACATCCAAGAACGCGGTCTTATCAATATTTTTCAATACTTGATCGCGTTTTCTTTGTAACGGTCCAGCTTCTGATAATTTTTTGTTAATTTCCCCTTGCTGTTGTTCAACTGCATTGAATAGTTGTACTACACCTCTGCAATAAAAACTGATTATTTATATAAAATAAATAAAAAAATTATATCCTCTATCCTTAGAGTAATTAAATTACTTTCTGGCAATCTTTTGTAATGTCCTTTCACGCTCTCTGTCCGTTATGCTTGGTTTTACTCTAATACCTAAATTTTTTTCTTTACTCCTCCCTTTTATTCGTGGTTTCTTAACACTATCGTCCTCTTCTTCTAATTCCTCTGTTTTTATTTCTCCATTATCTTTCTCAATTTCAAATGACAACTTTTCTTTATCTTTTTCATCTTTCACATCGTATAACCTTTTTGCTTTTGATAAAACTATTGTCTTTCTACGTTTTGGTTTTTTTGTCTGTAGAATTTTTTGCATAGCATCTGCCCATCCGGGATTTCCACCAGCTTCACTTTTTGCATCAGTAAGCTCATCATCTTCAAATTCTTCTTCTTCTACATGCATTTTTATATGTTTCATTTTTATAGATCTTCTGCTTGGCCTTCCTAGTTCCTCTGCTTCAGATTCTGAGGAATGATTGTCACTACTGTTTTTATCATCGTTAGAACATTCTTTTAATTTCATTGCAATAATATTTATGAAAAATATACATATCAAGTAAAATAAAAAATATCTTTACAAAATTGACACGAACAAGAATCTTTAATAATTTTTTGAAACTACAAATATTAGATTGAACATGATAGGTTATGTAAGAAGAGAATCAGGATTTAAATAAATTGTAGATATAATTTTGTGAGTTTCTCAATTATTTTCTCATGTTTGTCTTATTATCTAACACGACTATTATTAATTAAAAAGAAAAAACCATACATTAATAAATTTGATTAAAGTCAATATTAACCCACGATCCTACCTTATGTGTAAGAAACCAAGGAGAATATTTAAATAGAACTAATCTCGATTAATTCCTTACGTTCTAAACTTTCATTTGAGCTCCCCCCGAAATTAAAAAATTCTGCCTAGGAGCCGAAAAATTTGGATTTTTTAATTTTACCACCTGTCGATTGGACATAATAAAATATGTATTATATTATGTATATTTCAGACGCAAATATTTCAAGATTAAGTGATGATAATGATATAATTATTAAGATAACTGAATTTGTTTTTTCATGCTTTACAAAAATATCGGATAATAAATATAAGGTTCTATTTAAAAGAGTATTGATGACATTGAAATCCTATAAAAATGAAATGATCATGGGAGAAAACTATTTCCAACGTTATATACGGCTTCTGAACTAATGTAACTTTGTCTTGACAAACTTTTCCATACAACGATACAACAAATAAGGTAAATATTTAAGTAATCTCATTTACCTGGACCACCCTGTACATGCATATTAATCGAGGGCCAATCAAGCATTTCATTACTCACGAACACGATGAAGCTCTATGTATAATGAAACTGTAATGAACATTTATGAAGAATTCGTAATGTTATATTTTATTTTAATTATTATAGGTCTTTCCTATTTTTTCTACCGTGCATGTACGTACGTACATACTGGATAACAAGATTCGAGAATTCTCGATTAAAATGCCTTTTCATTTTCGATATTGCGTGCAACGAAGCAACATTTATTAAAGCACCTCTCATGTCAGTTTTAGAAGAACTACGAATAGAATTCCACAGTGAATTATACTTTACACTGCGAACAGCTGTTTGTCTCTAAGACTTCTCTAGACTTAATGAAATACTATTTTTTTTTTTTTTTAATATTTTGACGTAACCATAGCAGAAAAGCCAAAATATAATAAGATAACAATTGTAAATGTGGAATCTCTCTTATCAAGAAATATTATATTTAATTTTAGGAGTATTGCTGTTTGCAAGGAAAAGCTCAAAATGGTATCTTTCAAATCTTTGTTCGTATTATCTATCAAATAAACACATGTAACCTAAAACGCGTGAATTTAAAGAAATTTAAAGGAAATTATAGAAATGGATGTTGTTGTTACAACAAGTTTAGAAGCCCTGATACGTAAGTTAAAATGCTATATATTTATTTATTGTCTAGAAATGTCTATAGTAACAAAGACTATCCATTTTATAGATATCCAGTTGCGGTTAATTTATTAAATATATCTTTTTCTCTTCTTTTATTTCTTCCTTCTTTCTTATCTTTTTGTAGAAAGGGTAACAAATCCCCAAAATCAAAAACCTGATATAGCTGCAATCGAAGCATTCTGTGTGATGCTCACTAAAGAAGCAGAAGGTATTCAAATTGGCACTAAATTATTAGCACTGCGTATTCAATCATCTAACGAGACTGAAGCGCTTCAAGCTCTTGCTGTAAGTTTCTTTGTCAAATTTCTGTTGCACAACGAATTCAGATGTAAAATTATTTCATTTCATATTATTTTATTTATTTAAAGTTATTCTAAAGAAAAACTGTATATATGTATGCGTATATATATATATACATATAGGAAATAAAAGTCATTTTACTTTTATTGTTTTATTTGATTTATTGCTTATTGTTTAGTAGTTGATACTTTTTGAATATAAATTTAAATTAAAAGACAATCTTTGGTAGTAAACCAACATACATATTGCACAAGTATAAGCTTTATCATTCTTATATGTTGTTTTTGGTTTTTAATTATTTTTACAGTTACTAGATACATGTATGAATAGATGTGGGCCATCTTTTCACGCAGAAGTTGGTAAATTTCGTTTTTTAAATGAAATGATTCGTTTAGTTTCACCGAAGTATCTAGGTGGTAAAACGCCAGCCATGGTGCGCCAAAAAGTATTACAATTGTTACATACATGGACAAGGGAGTATCCAAAAGAATTAAAAATTAAAGAAGCCTATGAAATGTTAAAAAAACAGGGTGTTATAGAAGTGAGTTCCATATATTATTTTTGACAGAGAGTTCAGTCCCCTTTTTTCAATCTTTTCTTAAGATGTGGTAATTGTATATGTATTCAGCATGATTCCGTGTCTTTAAATAATTCTCAAGAGGAAGGATTGAAAGCATTAAAAACTAAAAGTACGATATTTGATGATGAAGAGAAATCTAAATTGCTGCAGAAATTACTGCAAAGTAAAAATCCTGATGATTTACAAGCTGCAAATAGATTAATTAAAACTATGGTGAGAGAGGTAAGTGTAATATGTATTTGAAAAATTGTAAAATAGTAGTTTTGCAAAATATATCAACTACTATCTTATAGGATGAAAGAAGAGTACAATTAAATTCACGTAGGATAATGGAGCTAGAATCTGTTCATAACAATGCAAAATTATTATCAGAAATGTTAGATTCGTATAACTGTAATGAAACTAGTACGGAAGATCTTGAATTAATGAAAGAATTATATCAGGCTTGTGAACGATTAAAACCAATTGTGCTCAGATTAGCTAATGAAACCCAAGATAACGAAGGAATGCTTAGTAAGTATCTTATCAAAATTCGTTTAAATAAATTCAACGAATACGAGAATTACTTTCTTTGTCTATTAAAAAATCATTTCTTCATTCAACTTTTATTAATATCAAGTTCATAACTTGAGCATAAAATGTAAAAACTTACGTTATGATTATTAGTCGGAATTTTAAAGCCGTATCATGTTTAAATAATCTAATAGGTGATGTACTTGCTGCAAGTGATGAATTGGAACAAGTATTTGAGAAGTACACTGCTATTATAGTTCATGGTAAATGTCTGAAGCCTAAAACAGACTCCGATATCAGTCCGTATTTATTAGATTTATCTTCTCCAATGGAGAATGTTCCTCTTAAAAGTGATGGTGTAGACGCAATGACCACGAAGTCAGATATGGAAGTTTTAGGAGATATCTTCAGTTCACTAGGGAAGACTGAAGATTCAGAAATCTCTTCGGTTTCTGACGCAAATCTCTTAATGATCGAATCAGTCATGCAGCCAATTAATGTTTTACCTAAAAATAAGAAAGGTCCGTGAATGTAAAATATCTGACACATATGCTCTATCGATTGAATAACGCTGATATATTGAAAAAATCGAGCGTTTTTAATAATGAATTTGATCGATTAAATAAACGAACAAATGGTGAGTAACGTTCCATTTTCAGATGAATTAATCAACACATCTGAAAAGAAAATTGACAGTAAAGCAAAAGCACTGGAGGAATTGAACGAATTGGGAGAGTCTTTGCTTAAACAAAGCTTATCAGGCATAGTATCGAATTCACGTGTAAAATTAGGAAGGTTGGTAAAACGTGCTTATCATACTTTTTTATTACTTCCATTATATACAATTACGGCGTTTTTCTTCTTGTTTTTTCATTATAAATCCTTATAGTAAACAAAGTATAAATCGTCCACCATATATCAAACCTTTCAAACGTTTCAACGACCTTCCCTCGTAGCGGCAGTTCTTCACATTTTCCTAATTTGTCGGATACTACAATTGTAAAAAACGACAAACTGTCTGATATTCATCTTAAGACAAGCGATAACATTCCATCTCACGATGATGCAAATCCTAAAACCATCGAATCTAATGCAAATGAGAAGATAGAAACGAACCGATGTAACAATCGATCAAGTGTATGGGATGCTGCTTCAATAATACCGTCGACGGAAAATTCAGTTAGTCCCGAACCGGAGATTAAACCATTGACAGACATTAACATTAGCCTTCAAGATATTAAACCAGGTAAATCGTTGTTTCCTGTTCTTTTGCATCTATTGATATTATCATAAAAGTACATTATATCTTTGCCTAAAGACAGAGTACGATGTTATACCTCTTATTCAATGCCCGATATTTAATGACATACGTTAATAACGGTTAAAATAAAACTGTTCGTTTTATTGTTTATTCAATAGGTATTAACCCGCCTATGACAGTAATCGAAGAGAAGAATGGTATATCTGTTGTGCTTCATTTTGCTCGAGACAATCCAAGGCAAGATGTTTTTGTCGTAGTGATTACGACAATGAGTAAGAATCTGAAGCCACTTACCAATTACTTGTTTCAAGCAGTGGTGCCAAAAGTATGTTTTTAATATTCATCCAATTACTTTTCGTCGTTGTTATTGTTCATACAACTAGCAAATCATTACAATTCAATTAATTAAATTGCTAACATTTGAAATTGAAAATATTTTTCCTTTTCAGAAATGTAAATGTAGACTACAGCCACCTTCTGGAACAGGATTGCCTGGTCATAATCCATTCTTGCCTCCATCAGCAATTACTCAAATTATGTTAATTGCAAATCCTACCAAGGTAAAACAATGAAAATATTTCTTTTGTATTTGAAATATTCACTGACTTTTTTTAACCTGATATAATCTGTTTTGTAGGAAACGGTATCATTAAAGTTCATGTTAAGTTATACAATGGACAATGAAACATTCACAGAAATGGGTGAAGTAGAAAAGTTGCCTTTCATTTAAAGTACTTAAAGTATAATTACGAAGAATAAACTCACAAAAATGCAGGTTCCAATAGCTAAAAGCAGAATAATATATATATATTATATATATTAACACATATTATATATATAATATGTTCACACACGCGCGCGCGCGCGCGCACACACACACACACACACACACACACACACACACACAAACAAACAAACAAA
Organism: Bombus dahlbomii; assembly: GCA_037178635.1. NCBI lineage: Eukaryota > Metazoa > Arthropoda > Insecta > Hymenoptera > Apidae > Bombus > Bombus dahlbomii. The sequence continues at coordinate 11,067,719 of CM074115.1, read as the reverse complement.
CAAAATATTCCAAAATTGGAATCATAAGAAAGTAATTTTCTCTTATGCTTTATTTCTTGGATTATAATTACAATTTTATCTTCATTATCATACTTATTATTATATTTAAAGATAAAATTAATGTTACGTAGTTACTTAAAAGTAATGTTGTGATTTATGTATACGCTTGAAAATGTGCAAATTTTAAGATCAGAAGATGGAAGTGGACACATTGGAAAATGATACATGATAAAATCGAAGTAACTATAATTGAAAAATAGCGGAAAGAAAAGGCACAAATAAAAGAAACAACAAAGCACGAAAATAGATACTTTAATATAAATTATAAGTTAAAATGATATTCCTCCTTATTATTAAATATAAATGAGAACAATATGTTATTCAAAAATTTAAACAAATGTACTGCTCGTTTAGGAGGCGGAAAGTACTTCGTCACGAAATGCAAGAGCAGTAACTGCTTTTTGGTGACCCTGATATTCTCGTTCTACTACTCCTGTTGATACATTCCATAATCTTGCAACACCATCGGACGAAGCTAAAGCAAGTCAAATGTTGAAATTAAATCCAAAAGGACGTGATAGCAAAAGAATAAAAAAGAAAGTATGTTATTACCAGTAAATATGTATTGTGAATCCGCACTAAATGCAGCATCCCAGACCCATCGTTTTGCCTCATGTTGAAGTACTTGTACTTCCGAGAAATCTGTAGTTTTCCAAACTCGAGCAGTCTGATCAGCAGATGTAGTCACTAAAAGTCTGATCAAAAGATACACTGACCACGAGTTACAATAAATAGTGCATAATTTTATATAATTTTATTATCATATTATGTATTTAATGAAATATACTTACGTAGAATCGGGGCTAAATTTGCATCGAAGTGCGTAACGTTTGTGTGCTGAAAGTTTGTGACGAGGATTAAGACGGGTAGGTTCATCGCCTACACCCCCGGTAAGTGTCCAAATATAACAGTGACCTTTGTTGTTCACTGCTGCCATATATGTACCATCTTGATCAATCGCAACGTCTTGCACAGACGCTTCAGCTTCTGGTATCTTTACGTACGAACAGGAATTATTTAAATAAATAAGCGTGGAATTAAAGTCAATCGAAATCGGCATGTCGCCATTACTAATAAAAACAAATTATTTTCCACACTTTTTCATACCAATTGTTCGTTATGATCCGAACGTAAATCCCACAAATGTATAACACCGCTTTGATCACCAACAATAAGTTCTGCTTGATTCGGATGCAGACAGACACAGTTTACAGGAGCTGACACTTGAAATATTCGTTGGCATTGAAAGCTACTTGACCTGTAACATTTTTGTTATTCTTTTTATTATTATTATCATCATTATTATTACTTATTTATTATTTTTAATTTTTTTTTGTAGCAAACAATTAACATGGTATCTAAATCCTATTTGTATTTGCCTGAGATCCCAAATTCGTGCTGAACAGTCTTCACCACCAGTATACATCCATTTCCCCTCTTCCTACATATAATAAACTATATTAATAATTTTAGAATAAATATTATTACATTACTATAAGAATAATCTTACAAAATTCCAAATTTGTATATCATTGATACCAGCAGAATATAATGATAAAATACCTGGAAACCTAAACCTGTAATATTCTTTGACACTCCTTCATAATTAATAATTGGATTTGGATTGTTCGAAACCAAGTCATACATCCTTATATGTTGATATCCAGCAGCAGCTATTAGATATTTATCTGGAGTTATGTCTAAAGCATTGACTTGCTAAAAATAGCAAAGTATTAGAAGAAACAAATTTTAGACAAAATATACACGTGATATTTTCATGAACATCAGAAGATTACCGAATCTGTGTGTTCTGCAGTTCGTTGACAAACTCCTGTGTGAGGTTGCCATATTTTGATAGTATGATCATAGCCACCCGTTACAAGAATAACTTGCTCATTACTGTTAGTACCATCCACAGTCATTTGATAAAATGTAGAAATGATTAAAACTGGATCTCAATACTTAATAATTTTCTAGTAAGATTTCATATATCACAGACAAACGCACACGTCTCTTTGTTTTCTTCTACTTGTATCATTGCATGTTCAATTACATACAATTTATAGCTTATCCTTGATTGTCTCAGAATACGTTGATTATAATTGAATAGTTATCCAATAAAATATATTTTTGCTATATCTTTGTCTTTTACTTTACACCTTCTGTTCTTCCTTCCGACCGTTTAGATCGTTTTAAGTACAATAATAGATGTTATTAGCAGAGTTTGTTTGTATTATACAACAGGTTATGTCATAAAGGGAGATTTCTCTTATTTATCAACAGCTAGTAACATCTCTGTGTTACCATTAATTTAACCAGTTCTCTTTTAAAGGTACAACGTACAACAGAGAGACATTGATTTATTTGTATTTATTTTTATTTTTGTTTTTACAATACAAAACTTAAAAACCGAGCAAGATTATAAACAGAAACCATAAATGCCACTCTTCCCAAATAATATCATTATCTATTATTTCATGCAATATATCTTTTAATGCAATTTAAAAACATGATGTAAAATTTACATCCATGTCAATATATACATGTATATGTATACATATAAATGTAAAAAATATATTACATTATTATTATCATTATTACATTTTTCACATATTTGTTGTAAAAAATAACTTATTTGATACTGAAAAATATTTACTTAAATTTATATGATCTTGAAATTCGTTAAAATTGAGACATGTATTAAATAAAAAGTTTCAATGATTTATCGATGCTTCATCCAAAATTATACTGCAATTATGGTCGAACGGATAGACAATTAGTGAATAACATATATACATAGATAGCTCGTAAAATACAGCATCAAATTACCACACTTGTATCCAATACTCATATTGTGTACATACGCATTTCAGTAAAGTTTGAAATAAAATGGAATTTAATTATATTTTATCTATATCTGATTATCTTTTAATATCTATTATCTATTATCTTTGCGCATCTCGGTCAATTCGCATATACAAACATTCGGACTATGGATACACGTATTCACATATTATATATACATATAATTTAACATCTGATCTGACCTACTTGGCAACTATGAAAAAAAATTGACTGCATATAATTCTCATTGTGTTGCTTTACTCGGGCACAGGACACTAAACATACAAATCTTTCTTATAAAAGTATCATTATAACCATTTATTTAGATTTACAAGAAACTAAGTCAATTCTAATTCTAGTTGAAATTACTTGGATGAACTTGTTCGTTACAATTATCTTTACAAATAATAATTTTTTCACTATAATTTCAATTCAAAAAGATTCAGTTGGTTCCTAAATTTTCCGTTATAATGGCAATACATGTTATAATGTACATATTTTACATAGTATTTTGGTATTCGTCGATTAATAAAATAAAAATACCTAGATCTTATAAATATATTCACAAAAAGAAAAGGAAATTCCCTTCATAATAAACGTTATCGTTGTATCTGTTTTTCTCCTATTACCTTTATTTATATCTCCTATATACCTTTCTTTTAGTCCACTAAGTAAGACACTATTAACGTGGAAAATAATGTCACGGAAAAAGTATACATAAATATCAAAATTTATCTTAAATTAAAAATATATTATAGAGGAAGAAAGAAAAAAAAAAAAAAAAAAAAACTCAATATAACGGTCGATCAATACCTTATTTCTCATTTCATTAATTTCAATATCTTCCTTTTCTAAGAAATCTTTCTTTCTTAGTTTATATTATTTCTTCTCTCCTTCTCTTGCATAATTTTCTGTATATATGATTGAAAGCTGTAGACTTAATGCATCCTTGTTAATAATCATTCTGATAGAAGTCATACTAAGGATATACTTTCAAAACAGTTTATCCCATTATATATAAAATGAAAGATTGATTCAGTATGTTCAACAAAACCAACAATTAAATTTGATAAATCAATCTTATGGATAACGTGTATGGCTATATGAATATATGATCGCATGTTATGCGAGTCTATATTATATTCACATTTATGCGAAATCCACTGCGATTTCCTTTTCTATATGGAACAACATTAAATGAAGGATGAACTGTTGCTTTTTCGAAAAACGTAATATTTACAAATGATTTACAGGGTATGTTACAGTCTTTTCTTTGGTAAAGATCCAAAAGCTGATATTACCGTTGCTTTGGTGCCAGTTGCAGATGATGTTAAGGTGGTAAGAGTTGGTTGAGATAACAGCACAGTTGGCTTTATCGAGGCAGTAGCTCCAGTTGCAACTTGATCCCATTTACTTTTTCTTTTTTTAGCATCATCTTCCGTTGTACTAGAACTATTGGGTCGTTTAGCTGTACCAGAAACAATTTCAATTTTTGTTTTCTCTTTCCTAGCCTTTTCGAGTTTATCCATTTTTGCCTTTTGAACTTTGGCAAGCTCCTCGTAGTACGAATCTTTACCCCACTTAAATGGATCAAATCTATCAGGAGGATAATTAGTACCCAATTCATTGATGCTACAAAATTGAACGAGTTTTTCATAAATGGATGGATTTCTAAAATCCTTCCTTTGTTGTATAACTTTGTTCATATCCAAACCGCCGCTCTCCATTTTCCTAAAAAGTTTTGTTATCTTTTCCTGTAGTTCCATAGGACACTGTCCTGATGGCTCTGGTGGTATAACAACGCCATAGGGATCCACCTCGCTATCTGAAACTAACTGTTCTCCTTGACAAGAGGGAGAGCATTCCATAATCGAGGAGGGCCTTCCATTTTCAAAAGGCTGTCCATCGATTTGTGTTTGTACCACTCCCTCGTCATCGGAGACTATTGTATCATCAAAGTATGAAACCAATCTTTGCACCTTAGATGTCACATCTGTTACTAAGGTGGGTGCGTTCGACAAATCGTTACTAGACTTGCCACCGACGTTGGGTGCAACAACGGGACTATTTGAGGCTGATGTGCCAGATTTGGGACTGGTGAAAGCCTGGGGCTGACCGACTTGGGCATTATGCGGGGCGGCCCCCTGGGGAGTGTTCGAATTCTCCTGAAGGTCGTCTTCCACCCCGTCTTCGCCCTCCGAGTCGGTATAGGTGGCCGTGAGAGATGCCAGAGCAACACTTTGTACAGACATGGTTAGTTGGCTTTGAGTGTCCGCCGTACTACCAAGCAATATTTTGTGTTGGAACTCACCGGTGTAGCGTAGAGCTGTACGCCTTTTAGTTGTAGGGCATTTATGTATGTAAATATGCCTTATATATCAACATTAACTATGCCCTGATATTTCGTTGGAATGTTTGTTACTATATCAGATCTGAAACAAGAATTTCAAACATATAATTTATTACCCAATCATTAAATTATATTCTTGAGTGAATAATAGATTGTAATTCCATATCTACTCATGGTAGATAGTTCCACTAAAGAAAGGATAATAAAAAAACGGCAAGAGGGAACGGAAGAAGAGGAAGTGGAGAAGGAGGCAGAGGCGGATGAGGTAGAAGAGGAAGTGAGAAAGTGATACCAATGTTTTGTACACGCAAACGTGTTTGTCATGTGATATAAAACATGCTAAACTCAAATAGTTTTATCGGTACTGTTTATAAGTTATTGTTGTGCTTTATAAAAAATACACCTCGTATTTTAGATCCACCAATCAACTGACAAGCGCATCAGGTTATGTCATTAAAGATCTAAATTTCGTGCGATAGCCACAACCAACCTGACTATTTGAATCCACAATTTTTCTGCTTACACTATACCTGATTTTCCACTCATTACGTTAAACTTACGACGTCTTATTTTTCTACTAATTAATGCTTTCCTAGTGAAAAAACTTGAACATTATCAACGCATACCGTCTTGTATTCTAACTTCAACCTTTTTTATGAATTTTGTTGGTGCGCATGCGCGAAATTAGTAAAATATGTATACGTATTCCCAACAAATGGCTGAAGAAAACTTGAAAGAAACATAATTGTGATCTCTGTTAGCTACTAGCTAAATACTTATTTTCTATATTATCATTATAAAGGTTTCCCTTTTTTTTTCTTCCCTTTAATAAAATACACATTATAAAGTTAAGTTATCATCGCCAACTTTTATTACAGTCGTGCACAGTGCCCGCTCACAATTCGCTTAGATCTTTCGTATTTTCAGTGATTGCAAATGAATTACTTTTCTTTAAATCGATAATTAATAAAACATTAGCTATTAAGTACATCTTGTGATTATGAAAAATATCGATCAAAATTAGTTGATGCTATATTGTCTTTTTTTTCGATTGACACAGTAACAATTTTATTCCTTTGCATCTATCTATCATTTATTGTATCAGAATAAAAAACGCTCGTATACCTGTTTTGTAGTTTATTGCTGAATTTGGTAAATGTTCAAAGAACAGTAAATGTTATACATTGATGTAAGCTTATTATTTATTGCTATTCAATAAAGTTATTCTCACACTTCTATACTTCTATATTACACTTACATAGATACTCACTTATATATAGATATTTTTGTCTTGTCACTAAAATGTAATAAAGTTGTTTGGTGTAGTTAAAAATAATCAAAATTTTGGATTCAGGCGGCAAGAAAGGCAAACTATTAGACGGTAAATTCTTACACAAAATGTAATTTGAGGCATACTATGAAAGATTATTTACATATCTAAGTTTGGTAGTCATTACACTTCATTTGAATGTCTCTATGCGATCATACGCGTGCATACATAACCAGTGTCGAATGTAGTAGCAGTTCCAGACGTTCCAGTACATCTACCGGTACAGTTCTCAAGTAAGCAGTGTGAACGACGATTATAGTATAAATGTAGTGATCGGTGGTGAGTTGGAGGATCTTGTCTCCTTGCTGACATATAGATATTCCACGTGTAATTAAATAGAAATTCAAAAAACGTTCTATAATTTCACCGCTACTAATCATGGTACTGGATTTAGACCTGTTTCGAAAAGATAAAGGATTTGATCCGGATAAAGTGCGAGAAAATCAAAGGAAACGTTTTAAAGATGTAAATTTAGTTGACACGGTGATCGAAAAAGATAAAATTTGGCGTCAGCTGCGACACAGAGCTGATAACTTAAATAAATTAAAAAATGTATGCAGCAAAGAGATAGGAGAGAAAATGAAAAAAAAGGAAGCAGTGGACGGCGATGACACTGTCTCAAAGGATATTCTTGAAAATCTGGAAAATTTATTACCTAATAACCTGAAATCGTTAACAGTTGCACAGATCAAAACTGTTCGTGGTTCCATCGACGATGCTATTCGAACAAATGATAAAGATTTAGTCTTAACCGAATTGGAAAGAAATCGTGCACTCAAAGAAATAGGAAACATATTGCATGAGTCTGTACCAATTAGCAATGACGAAGAGGAAAATAAAGTATGTAATTTAATGCGACAAATCTTCTACGTGTCGATACAAAACTATGGATACAAAACATTGCTGCTTTTATTTTTAGGTTGAAAGAACTTGTGGAGATTGTACACAGAAAAAGAAATATTCTCATGTTGATTTAATATACATGATAGATGGTATAGATGGAGAACGTGGCACTAATGTCTCAGGGGGGCGTGGTTATTTTTTAACAGGACCAGCAGTTTTTCTGCAGCATGCATTGATTCAATTAGCTCTCAGGCAGTTACATGTAAAAGGTTACAAACCACTTTACACGCCATTCTTTATGCGTAAAGATGTTATGCAAGAAGTAGCACAATTGTCTCAATTTGATGAAGAATTGTACAAGGTAAAGAATTAATAATTACATGTACAAATACATGAAATCAACTTGATCTTGATCTGATTAAAATTTTATTCATTTAGGTAATTGGTAAGGGTAGTGAACGCAATGATGATAAAGAAATTGAAGAAAAATATTTGATTGCTACATCTGAGCAACCGATAGCTGCGTTTCATAGAAACGAATGGATTCCTGAAAATATGTTACCAATTAAGTATTCAGGACTATCTACATGTTTTAGGCAAGAAGTTGGATCTCATGGACGTGATACTAGAGGCATTTTTAGGGTTCATCAGTTCGAAAAAGTAATTTCATTTTTCAGTTAGTTTCATTTATTATATGGAACATAATATGAATTTACATATTAGATATACATGGATGATAGGTAGAGCAATTCTGTTTAACATCACCATATGATGATAAATCTTGGCAAATGATGGAAGAAATGATTTCAAATGCAGAAGAATTTTATAAATCTTTGGAGATTCCTTATCGTATAGTAAATATAGTATCTGGTGCATTGAATAATGCTGCTTCAAAAAAACTAGATTTAGAAGCATGGTTTCCAGGATCAAGCGCTTTTCGCGAACTCGTCTCATGTAGCAACTGCTTAGATTATCAAGCAAGACGTTTACTGGTCAGGTAATAAGCAAAACATAATAAACTTGAATACTACAACATATTTTATTTTATTATTATTATTGTTATTATCGCATTTTCTGTAAGTGAAGTATCCTATCGATGTGTTTTAGATATGGTCAAACCAAGAAGATGAATGCTAATACAGATTACGTTCATATGTTAAATGCAACCATGTGTGCGGTTACTCGCGTCATATGTGCAATTTTGGAAGTACATCAAACAGATACTTCTGTTAAAGTACCAAAGGTTCTTGCACAGTTTATGCCAATAGAATACGAGTATGAAATTCCGTTTGTTAAACCAGCACCTATCGATGAAACAGAAGTAAAGAAACAAAAAAAGCAAAAGGAACGAAAGGATGTCATCTGTACTTAAATAATTATAATAAATTTAGTTGCGGTCTAAGTGCTATGAGTCTCAAATCCAATATGCTTATAAAATAGAATAATTATTTGTTATAATTTACAAACAGATTTCCCACAAATGTATTAGAATATCTGTAAAATTTTTGTGTATACATTTTATTACTTATTTTAACGATATAGATATGTACAATACGCTTCAATATCTTTCAGTCCATATTCCATGTGTCTATAATATAATTTTGCTATTCAGGTGCAAGTTGTAACAATTTGCATAATAAAAACTTCAGAACAGTATAATCAACATAAAAATATTTAATCAGGTGCTTTCCATTGTGTCTTGTTTCCTTATAGATCTTTTTCTTTCTTCAGCCCTCTTTAAATTATCCAATACAGACTGTTCAAATTGTTCAATATCAAACATACTTTGATTTACCGTGTGCTTCACAGAATTATCATCATTGTAAGCAGTTTCTGTGGCAAGAATGTTTGATTTTTCCTCTTTGTCCCATAACTTTTCAAGTTTAAGTGGATATTGAGCTAAACCAATTTCATAGTTCAGAGCCATTTCAGCTTCGCTTCTTTTTTGATACTCTACTAATGCTCTGCCTTCTCTTGTGGAGGAAATAACAAGAGCAATTATTTTCCCATACTTTGAGAAAATTCTATGTAACATATTATAGTCATATCCGCCATTGTTGGTCTGATTTTTATGAGATTTCCATTTCACTTTTAATTTATAAGAATCATTGTTAGTTTGTGATTCCTTGTAAACTACTTTTGATTGTTTTTCAAACTGTCTATTCATAAGTGCTATTTCTTCCTGTAATTGCTTTGATCCTTCTTTTCGCAATCGCTCTATCTCAGCCTGTAATTTCTCATTATCTGTATTCAAAGACTTTTCAGCAAATTCCCGTGCTTCCAAATCTTCTTTCAATTTTTTGCGTTTTAAATCAAATTCTTTAGCACGTAATTTTTGTTGATACTTGGCATTAATAACTTTGTCATAAGCTGCCCGAGCAGATGTGTCAATAAGAATCTCTAAGGCTCGTGATAATTCGTGAAATAATTCAGCTGCTTTTGGATTATCTGGATTTTTGTCAGGATGGCAACACAGAGCCTTCTTACGATATGCTTTCTTAATTTCTTGAACAGAAGCTGTTCTTTCTATACCAATTAATTCATACAGATCCATCTTCTGTTTTTATATATGTTTATATATTAGACACTGTGTAGGCTCGATGTACACGAGGCGATGTGATCTCACTACAATATCCAAAGAGAGTTTTTCCAAAGACGGTCTTCTAAACAAATTTGGATGAAAATTTGGATAAATTCCTGAAAACTGAAAGCATTAACGAAACCACGATCGTATATATAGGTCTGGAAACTCCAGTAGAGGGGTAATTGCTTTTAATATCGGGAGTTGTTATATCGTAAGAAAGAGGAAATGAGAGTACTGAGCCCGTAATTCTAATTGTTTTACGCTACAGGTGCTGCACCATGCGGCCAAGTGCTGAGGAAAACGTTAGGATGTAGAGTAAGTTATAAGTTAGCATATACAAGAACCCTTAAAATTAGGGATCTACCCTATTTGTTTACAATTTAGCATATACAAGAACCTACATATTTAAGCTTAAAGTTAGGGATCTACCCTGTTTAGTTGCATCCTAACACATACAAGAACCTATTGAGTTCCATGTTATCAGAACCTATTTCTCGTTTGTGGTATTATATATCACTTTCTTCGTATACGTAATGGATGGGCGACCGCTGCATTTTTCATCTTCCAGATTAAAATTACCAGTTCTAAACCTCCTAAACCAACTACGAACTGTCTGAACACTTGTAGTACCACTCCCATGCACGATATAAATCCCAGTTGCAATATCACTGTTGCCTTTTTTAAAAACAATACAGCGTTATAAGCCGGATATGCTTTTTCTTTTGTACTTTAAGACTTAAATGCAAACGAAATGTATTCTACGATATCTAGAAAACGACCGAAGGTAAAGACCATAACATTTGACAGATTAGGTTTCATGTGTGTATAAACATTGGATAAAGCAGCTACGTGCAGAGTACGAAACACAACCTAATAATTGGGACAAAAGGAAATTTCCTTTCTGATACTAGTAGTATTAGTGCATATGAAGCACTAGTGTCTCTCTTTCCCCTTCTTCGCTATCCATGCGCACGCGTGTACCTTGTACACAACATTGTTACATAAATTTTAAAATGAAAACAAGATAATCAGTACTATCAGTAACCACCGTGACAAAGACTTGAATATTGTCAAATATAATTGTTCGTATAGCAATGATTAAAAAGGTCTTTTTCAAATACGGGAAACGAATACATTTTAAAAATGCATTACAGCAGGTAAGTATAGAAACATTAGAAGTAGTACAAAAATTAAATTAAGTTTAATCTTTCCTGTTCTATGAATTTAGGTACAATGGATACAACAGTACTCTACCGATAAAACTACTAATGCTAAAATTGGTTCCGTCATTGATACAAAAGATCCTTCTTTTCTAGGGATACAAACTATTTTTACTAATAAATTAAAGTTTATTGACAAACAATGTTACGATCCTTTACCAACATTTAGAATTTTAAATTTATCAAATAAACATGTACAATTACCAGAGGATCTCAAGGTAACTAATGTTTATTAATGTTACATGCAAATAATTCCTTCTTTCTAATTTCTCAATGATATGGTTTTCTTCTCCCATTTAAGTTAGATCAGAATACTATGATTAGAATATATGATAAAATGATTACTCTGAATATAATGGACAAAATCCTATACGAATCTCAACGACAAGGACGTATATCATTTTACATGACCAATACAGGAGAGGAAGCTACTCAAATTGGTTCTGCAGCTGCTATTACATTGGAGGATATTATATATGCTCAATATCGAGAAGCAGGTATAGAATAAAATAGTGATGTATTTAATTAATAATTAGAATTATATATCATTTATTATAAAATAATTTTATAGGTGTCTTGTTATGGCGTGGACATTCTATCATAGACTTTATGAATCAATGTTATGGTAACTACAAAGATGTTTCAAAGGGAAAGCAAATGCCTGTTCACTATGGATCAAAAAAATTGAACTTTGTTACTATTTCATCTCCTTTAACAACACAGTTACCTCAAGGTACTGTTATTTCTTACTGTTTCAAGTTATGCAATGATTTCTTTAAAATTCACAACATAAGTGTCTCATCATGATATGAGACATATATATATATATATATATATATATATATATATATATAGAGAGAGAGAGAGAGAGAGAGAGAGAGAGAGAGAGGGAGAGTTATTACTAGGATATAATTCTAATTATTCTAATACTGCCATTCTAATCATTTTTAGCTGTAGGTACGGCATATGCACTTAAACTGTTTAAAAAGAATGCATGTGTAGTTTGTTACTTTGGTGAAGGAGCTGCTAGCGAAGGGGATGCTCATGCAGCCTTTAATTTTGCTGCAACTTTGGAATGTCCAATCATTTTTATATGGTAAAGTTAACTGTCCATTATATGCAAAAATATGAAGGTGCATTAAACATATATTTAAAAAACTGTCACGTCATCTGTTTCTAGTCGTAATAATGGTTATGCAATTTCAACTCCTACTCAAGAACAGTTTAAAGGTGATGGGATCGCAGCAAGGGGACCAGCATATGGAATATCAACAATCCGTGTAGATGGTAATGATGTTCTTGCTATGTATTATGCAACAAAAGCTGCTCGCGAATTATGCATTAAAAAAGGGAAACCTTTTTTAATTGAAGCTATGACTTATCGGTATACAAAAGCATTATTCTTCTTCTGTACATATTAATTTTTTAAAATATTCTATGTTACATAGTTTCCCTTTTTCTTGACATATATTTCAGAATCGGTCACCACAGTACTTCCGACGATAGTACTGCATATCGATCAAGCGATGAAATAGAGCATTGGAATCATTATACACCAATAACCAGGTATCATAGTTATCTGGAATCGATCGGTTTGTGGTGTGAGCAACAAGATAAAGAATTAAAGAAACGCATAAAAAATTCTGTTTTACTTGCTTTTGCGGAAGCAGAAAAGGAACTTAAACCATGCTGGAAAGAATTATTCACGGACGTATATCACACAATGCCAAAGCATATTAGGTTTGTTTGAAAACATTAAATTAATAACATTGTCCTTTAAAATATTTTATAAACGAATTTTTAAAATTTCTTTGATTTCTAATGCATTTTTTTAATTTCAGTAAACAAATGCATTCTATGGAGGAACATGTTATGGAATTTCACAAACATTATCCATTGCACCTTTTCAAATGATAATAACAACAATAATCAATTTAATAAACAAATTCAACAAAATGATAATAATAGGCTAAATCAATGATATTTACTAATTTATATTGATATTGCATATTTTTTATATCGTACAGTAATAAAACATTTACATACACTCTAAAAATTCATGTTAGCAGCTATTTCTTTATACTTTTCCATTCTGTACTCTTTTCTAGCTGCATCCAGTAACATATTGTGAAGTAAATTATATTGATATGGATTGGATTGTTCTATAACGGGATATACATTCCCTATAATTACAATTAATATTAATTAATTTCAGCTGGGACTTTCTTTAAATTTGTAAATGAATAAAATTTGTTATAAAACAACACACCTTTCAATTCTAAAACAGCCCTTTTATATGCATAGCCCGGATATATATATGGTGCATTATGAAGTTTTGTAAATGAAGTTGTATAGTTTTGATATCTCGGTACAAGAACCTTAAAAAGTTTATGAACAAGTTGTTTTTCTATTATCCAGAACTTTGCTAATTCCATTGTTTCTGTATGTTGAGGACCATGACGTAAGGCTTCTGATATTAACTATAATAGAGACAAAATATTATAAAAGAAACCCCGCATCGAGGACAGTTTACATGTTTACTCACTCGTTCAACATAACCTCTTGTCTCATCTGCCCTTGCATAATTTAATTCAATCCTTTCATATTTAATTACAGCAGTTAATGTCTTTTTAATTTTTCGGATTCTTCCTTCTGGACCATCTATATTCTTTAATTTGCGTGGTTTTGATCCAACATTGTATCTTAACCTAGAAACCAACTTATCAATCTTCGCCTGATTCATTTTTATTATTTATATTGGATGGTAGTCTACTATTTATCCGTAATGTTTTTAAATTAATATATTGTTTGTTGTTATAGAGCCTATTATACACTTTTTCTCTAGTTAATCTTATGAAATTTCATATTTTAATATCAAGCACTACTCTTTGCTATCTTTACATCACGTAGTGTTTTTTTTTTTAATCTATCATACTATACAGATTTTAATTAAATTTTATTTTACGAAAAGACGTATTGAGATCAACTTAAAATTGACCAATATTTATCACCGATCGTCCTGTTGAATTTTAATATTGCCATACATTATTAAATTTTTAGTTTTATCAATTTAATGATTTCAATATTATCGTATAATAGTATCATATAATAGATATCGTATCATTATAACAGTGGAAAAGGCAAACCCGGAAAATTATATATATAGTTATGTAGCGCAATAAGTTTTTAATAAAAGAATTTAATGACGAACAAATTTTATTACAATATTTAAATAATTCGATAAAACTAAAAAATTGTAAATAAATTATAAGCGGAAGCATAAGAATAGAGAGAATTTTTAAAAATACCGTTAATATTTATCTGTTGTTACTGATATATATATATATAAATCAAAACATAAAATTTAAAAATTGATTTTGTAGTATATAATAGCTATATGTATAAAGGAAACAAAATAAAATTATTACATATTTTTAAGATCCGAAACATTATATATATATATATATATTAAATAATAAGTTACATAGTTATGCGTATGTTAATAGAAAATTTGTATTGTTCTATGATTATATATTTAAACATACATGTAGATTCAATATATTTCCTTGTTTTGTAAAATGTCGTAACAAAAAATGATAAAGAACAGTTTGACAAGTATAACAGCTATAGAATAGAATAATGTAACTTTGGATGGTCAAGAGTTTTAAATATGTATGTATTGTTACATTATGTATGATGCATAATAAACAGTTAATTTAAATCGGTGACTCGTAAGTTTCTACTGATAAAAAGAGGTCACAACAACGAGATTACCAATTTCAATCAATTTATTTTCCGCAAAGAGAAATGAGAATAAAAGGATACAGTGGTCGTTGCTAAATTTGATTACTTTAAACTTTTAACTTCTTCGATATGGCGTTTCGTAGTAGTGTTACTTGACGACCACAAATGAGAACGACAGCAATTGCGTTGCGTAGCGTATTGTCGACAATAGTCGTCGATCAGCTTTGTGAACGCACTCGGTGGCATTATTGATTATAATTTACGCTCGTATCAGAGATTAGCTACTTCTTCAAGTAGAGCAAAGTGCTTACATATATCTAATAGACATCCAAATAAGTGCCTCCTTCTTTTCGATCATATTTTTCAACAACAATATTTATAGAAAATGTTGAAACATATTTATGGTATATGTTAATACATGTTATTTCATTGCATTTGCATTAATATAGAAGATTATATTTTATTTCGATTATATTATAATCTATGATGGCAATAGAATGTGCCAATAAACACTGAATCTAAAATATCACGATGGTAGAGATTATATTCGTCCCATTTTCGATTTTGTTTTATTGAATATTACATATTCCATGGTATTAAACATTACTGTATTTTTGTTAAGCTTTAAAAAATCGCACTACCCTCACTACATACTGTTTACATATTGGACATTCCGACATTTGTTTGCCACAATTCAAACAACAAGCCATATGGCCACATTCCAGAATTATACATTCAACTGGTTCATCCCAACAAATTTTGCACAGATTTTCGTCCAAAATTTCAGCTTCTATTAAGAATAAGGTGTGCAAGTTAAACATTTTTTTATTCTTAAAAAATCAAATGACCAAATGTTTGATAAAGGAGTCGTATCTTACTTATTCTTGACTGTCTGTATTCTTTCCATAATCTGGATGCTCTATTCAACAATTCGCATCTTTCTACGCAACCTTTATAATCAACTCGATTTATACTTAGCAAAGTTTTTAATTGCTTCACGTTTAAACATTCCAGTTCTGATAATGTATTTATGTCAGATAATTTTACAGGATTCTACATAGAATGAAAAAAGAAAAGCAGAAGAAATATAATAATACACACACACATTATTATGAGAAAATAATCATAAAATAATACTGCTATAATTATACATACCATAGATGCTTCTACACATACATTAGAATGTTGAATATTAGAAACTTCTGAAGTCTTCTCTTCTACCGAATGTATCGGTTCTGCTCTTCCATTCGAATAAAAGCTAAGTCTAGAAATTGTTTCTGGAATTTCATTGCCATCAACTCTTGAAGCATTGATTTCATGCGTATGATTAAAAACTTGTGTATTATACTCATCATTTGTAGTCGCTGATCGGTTAGGGAAAGAACTATCACTGAAATTAGAGTTGAATAAAGAAATGATTTGTTAAATACTTTTCATTTTTTTGTAATTTCAATACAAATGTATTGAAATTTCCCTCCCCCCCCTTTTTTTTTGTTAAATATACGTGATACTACAGAAATCTATAATCTCTCAAACAAGAAATCTACGATATTAATACTTGTAATTAACGTCGATATCGTATGTTTTGAATTTAGAGTCGATGAAATAACTTTGGGATCTTTTTGCTCCATGCAACTTTCAGTTCCACGCAAAATGGAACTTACGCGTTTCCTGCATCTTCCGTACTCAAATGAACATTAGCACCACCAGCAAATGTCATTAACAATTTTATCAAGTCTTCCCTTTCTGTAATGAAAATGAGAGGGAAAAACAAGAATATTAACTAAAAGATATTGTCAGCAATTCTAAATATTAAATATCTTCTGTAACTTAAACATTTTCTTGTTGCGGTATACACACCAATACATCCTTCAATCGGTATTTTCTTTGCCAACAAATACCGTTGTATATCTTTAGACCGTATTTGTACAATTAGACTTTGTGTTAAAGGTCTTTGTGACAATGTGTTACAAGTATTACAACTTAATGTCTTGCCCAAACGTTTGATTACACATTCGGAACAAAAATGGCTCAAACAATCCATACATTGTTTCTGAAAATATTTCATAGTAAATAAATAGAGTACTCGTTTTTAACATATCTTTAGCAATAACAAGGTATGTACATATATAATAGAATGGTTCTTACCTTGCGTGTGAAGAAGCTGAATTTTACGTTACAAGCTTCACAAGCCATACTACTACCTTATAAGAATAATGTAATAATAAAGATACAATTGAAAATTTAGAGGTTAAGTTTACATAGCCGGACAAAAATAAATATTACGTAAATAAGTAGTAAGGATAAGTACAATTTAAGTAAATAAGTAGTTTCAATTATAAATGTACTTTCACTATAAATGTTAATAAAAAGATATATGAAAAAAGAGCAAGATCAAAACACGCTATATTTTTATGATGTACCTCCAGAGTGTTTCAAAATATCATAACTTGATAATTAGAACCATGACAAATTCATACGAGGTAATAAAATATTGTAAAATACAGAAAAATTTCGCAAGATTATATTACAGATGGCGATAAATGGAAATTTAATGTAATAAATAATTGGTAAGCAATAACGTGTAAGTATGATTGATACGTACGTAACTTTTATCACATATTCGATATTGAAAATACAACTTATCTACAATATATGTATTATCAGTACCAGAATTTAGCGTAAACTACACACATGTCGCATAACGTCGAGTATACTTTTGAATAGTTGAGATTCAATGTTTATTTATTTTCAATTTTCTATGTTTTTTATCTTTTAATAATAATTCTTTAATTTTTAATTTTCTTATTATACATTGTTTTATTCTTCTTATCCACTTTTACCTATTACTAGTTGACGAATATTTATACTATGTGAAACAATTTTAGTTTTGCTCGTCGCG
Source organism: Bombus dahlbomii (assembly GCA_037178635.1). Taxonomy (NCBI): domain Eukaryota; kingdom Metazoa; phylum Arthropoda; class Insecta; order Hymenoptera; family Apidae; genus Bombus; species Bombus dahlbomii. Next base: position 11,049,842 of record CM074115.1, on the reverse strand, counting down.
CATACTATTAAAACTGTTAATTACTCTTACAAGGTATACATATCTAGCGACAAATATAGTAATAAAAAGATTTTCATTCACTGTAATATGCTGTTATAGAATTGGCCTAATTGTGTTTTAGATAGATAAATTTGTGTAGTTGATTACAGGTTGAAATTTTAATACACGTACATGTATATACACGTATGAGAAAATTGTATACGGAACATTATACAGAGAAGATGACGAGAAATAAGAGTATATATACACTATACATACATACATACATACATACATACATACATACATACATACATACATACATACATACGTGTATTCGTTCGAACGCAAATCGATAAAATAAAAAATGATCGGAATCGCAATTGTTGTGTAATTTTAAACGACTGAAAGGTACTTTTCTACTGTATTTTTATGATCTAGGACGATACGAACACCAAATAAATTACTAAATATAATATGGCGATGAAAGATCGTGCACGCGCCATGTACGCATGCGACGTATGCCTCACAATGGGGGGTCGATAAAGCGTAAAATTCAATTATATATTTGATTTTCCATCAAGTCGAGAAAGCGCAGCTTTTTTCAGTTTACGATCGTGAAATTCAAGGAGTAATAAGTGGGTATTGGTCAAAATCGACTTCGATTTGGCTTTAAAGCCAAGCCTAGCAAAGAAAAATATTTCGAAGGAAAGGAAAGATGCGCGTAAGTAAGTTAAGTACATATACATACAGTAGTTGATTCGTGTCATACCTTTTTTCGACTTGGGAATATACATACTATATGCATGTATCTAGACTTAGCTTCGAGTGACTTTATTTACATAAACGGGTGTATCGTACGTTTCAAATTTCGAGAAAACTGAGTTTCTCTCTTTGTTGCCCGATCCATTGACTGGATCGAAGGAAAGTATCGATTTTTCTTTTCTATCTCATCTGACTCGACGGTTGCAGCATCTTCGTGGAAGGCATCTTTCCTGGAAAAATATGTAACATAATCAATAATTTATAAAATAAATGTGTATTGACACAAAAGCATAAATGCGTATGCACTTGTACATAGGTATGATATGAAATGGCATTATTGAAGTTGCATTTGTTTATTTATATATTTACATACGTATATTTATTCTCTGATAAGCGGAATAACGATTTTGGACAATCTTTGAAGTAAGGCCAACACTCTCCATGAAACTTGCCTCTATTTTCAGCTTCAACATATTCTTTCAGAAGATTCGAAAATGGTGATTTGCTAGCACTGTAAATAATACGCACACGCACATATATATATAACGCGTTAGGAAATTTGAATTTCGTTTTCAAAGATATCGTACACATAATCAATACACAGAATCATAGAGGAAGAAAATCGGAATAAATGAAATTAAGTACGTAGTATGCATGTAGAGAGTGAGGTGAGAAAGATGCTTACGTGAAGAAGAGTTTGAGCATTTCCCCGATTAAGCCGAAATTGCTTAGGGGATGTCCCTGCACTTCACAGATTGCCCTTAATAGACAGGCTTTCCCATTTAAACCGAAATTTGCGAGCATATCCTCAGCGGTGCCATACAAAAGAGCTCTTTCACCTCCGTAAAGCGCATTCTTTGGCAAATCTGCGAGTGCCTCTCTTTTACTGATTCCACGTTTTACGAACGTCGCGATAAATTCTGCGGCATTCGATCCTTGATCCCTTGCGGTAGTATCGAACGCTGACGGTAAGGCGCCGTAAGGGTTTTCGTTATCGGTTAAACCCAGTTTGTCGAAATCGACTGTAAAAATTATGACAAACAAAAGGTAAGAACGAAGAGAAAAAAGAGCAGAGAAAAAGAAAGGGAGGATGATAAAAAGCAGTTGGAGCAGAAAAGATCGATAAAGGTCTATACATGTATCGGACATAAAGAAACAGGGACGCGTATAACGTAATTAAACGACGGAAGATGAAGAAACGAAGATAAGAGACGAATGGAGCGACGATAGACGTATGTACTCACTGGTAAAGGGAAGGCTAACGGTCATGTTGCTAAGAAAACCATAGGGAGGGTATCTGACAAAGGGTAACGCCAATGTTGGAGTTATCGTCATAATGGTGCCTGGTGGTAAAGCTATTCGACCATCGTTAGTTATCCAAAGCAGTCTCTTCTGTCGATGGTGATGAGAAAATAAGTGTCCGTTATAGTTGTTGCCGTTGCCACTGCTGCTACCGCTTTCGGTATTCGAAGACTTGAGAAATAGAATTAGTCCAACCAGTGCCAGTATGCTTCTTTTTCTTTCCATCTCTTCTTTTCTCTTGCGTACTCTTAAAACGGGACGAGATATCGTAGGAGAGAAAAAAAAAAAAAAAGAAAAAAAGAAAGAATCAATGAATCCTGAGGCATGCGTTTTCGTATCGGATTTAACATAGAAAGAATCGTGAATTAAAAAGATTCCCGTTATCTGTGTAACATCGTATGAACACATAAACATGCGATATCTTTGTATGCACGGTACGCGTCGAACGGCGATGTAGGGCATCGTATAGCAATAGTCGCAATCACGCAGCAACCGCGAAACGTGTTCAGCGTATGTTAACATTCCCGAAATCGTAATCGTAAGCATAATCGTAACGGTAACGGAGGATCATTGGTATGTTAACTTTTATCGACAGGATATTACGAAAAGATCGATTCCGTTCTTTCACGATATCGCAATTATCTGGCGTTGATAAACTGTACATAGACCGTATATGTGCATAGTGTGAAAACAACAAAGTGTACACGTGTTCGCGTTATCATTTATCTAACAAGGATCTATTTTGACTAGGCGTAAGAAATGTAAACTCCTATTTTAATTAGTCTACTCTGTAAATCATCTTTATCATGACTCTTTGCCGACGCTTAAGCGCGCGCGTATGCATATATATATATATATATACATATATATGTATGTACACAGAGCGCGTTCAGCGTTTCTTATAGCGCGTTTGAAAGTGCTAGCAGAAAATCTAAAGGAAATGAAAAGGTGGGTCAACCAAGCGATATAACAAAGTATATAAGTATGTTATATCGTACGTTCGTATGCACGCACATACATACATGTGTAAATAAAGTTTTGTTGATATTCCTCGATCAACGTTAATACGTGCACCGAAATCAAGATTAAACAAAACTGGCTCGCTCGATGAATCGAATTTTGAGACACCGAATTAAGCAATCACCTCGCATACGTTTTTCGTTTGCACCGTTAAGCCCTGTTGTAAATTCGGGTCGTAAGTAACGAATAATACAGTATGCTTCCCTTCTCTTCCTTCGTGTTTTTCTACCTTTTGATTTTCAATCGCTATCCATTTTGTAGACACTCGCTCTCTTTCATCGATCTTCACCCCTTCGATTCGGTCATAATTTTCCATTCTTCCCATTTTACCTTCTCCGTTCCTCCCTTGGTACTTCTAAATTACCAGCTACCTTCTAATTTCCTTACGCACGTATCACGTATTCACGGCATTTAAGTATTTTGTTTGATCGTTCGACTCGATTATTACCTTTGACAAAGAACTGTTGTTTTCAATAATTTCTCATTCACATCGCAATGTTTCCTCCGTTCCCCAGTGTGTTCCCAATTCTATTCGAATAAGATGGCTATATTTATTATTAGGGTCGCTTCGTGGAAAAAAGAGACACGTTCAAATGGAAGAATAATATAGGTACATCGTATGTATTATCGCATGTCTATGTAAAGGTGTTCAAAGTTGGAATCGAATAAAGCTAGGAATTGAAACAAAGACGAGACAGAAATGATAATGACACGTGACGAACGATAGAGAAGAAACTCTAGGAAGAAAGTTCAGCAGACGTATAATTAGACATATAATTAAGAATCGATCGTTACATCGATCGTCGGTGTAACGTAGTAAATACCTTCAATTTGCAGTAGAGACACGTTGTTTGTTTCATCAAGGTGCGTTAGGCACCTCGGACGGTCGTTGTACTATAACTGGGCTAATTTTGATGGACGCTGATTATCAGGGCTACGACATAATTGCACTTAATACCACAGATTCTTCGCTGCCGATAGAAATTCTTTATTTCTCTAACAACAAGTCGATGTTTCTTCTTTTTTAAATATCTGAATCTGTCTCTTCCATTAGATTGTAATTGTAACACGTACGGTCACACGTTATCTGGCTACAGTCGACGAATTTTACTATTTTCTTTGCATGTCCAAAATGATCGCTATTCGTTCCGTATTTCTAAAGCGAACATGTTACACAGACATATATTTTATTTCTAAATATACAATTGTGTATCGTATCTACATATATATGGCATATCATGTAGCGATTGATTATCGTAATTTATATTTTAGTGTAGTTTAGCGCGTGTACCGCGTATGCAACAGTTCTCTCATCGAACTGTGTAAAAGTTAATCCGCGTACTGGATATGTATCACGTAATGGTTCGCGTTTGCGTACCGTAGGAAGCTACTGACTCTCGCCTCGGTTTCGAACTGACCGGTAATCCACTCGGCGCTTCTCATTTTACGAGTTCGCGCGTTATCCTCCGTTACATTACTTCCCACTCACGTGTATTCGCGTTCTTTACGTTACTATCGAGTGCTATTGACTTTCATTCCCATCGTTTTATTATGCGATACCATATCTTCTTACTCAAATCTTCTTACTTACTTTCTTTTCCTTTCTTTCTTTCTTTCTTTCTCTATCCACTCTTCTCATAAAACTATCGTAGATCGTACGTAGCTCGATCAAAGTAATCGAATGACCAAGCTCATAGTAAAAAGAAAAATATGATAAAATTCACAACGTACTTTATTACAAACATTTAAATTGAACAATATATTTAATTGTAAATTGCTCGGAGAACCGATACGGGCAAACGAGCGCAAACGCAGACTTGACTCATTGTCCGATATACATACCTGGCCAAAGTAATAGTAAATAATCGAAACAATTTTATATTATATTTTAATATCAATATTTTCCACTTTTAGCCGAAGCACGCTGCAAAATGTTGCGAACGCGCCTAAGTGGAATCGAATAAAAAATTGTTCATTGATACACGCGCGTAATTAATAGATATAAGTATTCTAATTTCTATATACATATATATGGGAAAAGAAAGTAAGAAAGGGAGAAAAATAGAAGGTACGATATACAATGCGTGTCATCCCTATAATTTAATATCGAAACAATAACGTTATCTCGAAATAAAAATGTTTCTTTAACTAGCTGTTGCTCGATTTTAGTTCCGATAAAATCAAAAAGGATGCCTTTTAGCTCTTTCTTATTTCTTCAGCCGTTCGATTCGATTTAAAAATAAATGGGTATTTACTATGGATAGCACTGGGTATTTCAAATCTAGAAAAATACAAGCCCGTTCGTTAGTAACTAATAAAAAGAGATTAAATCGTAAAAACTTGTATTTATATACAACATATGTAAAAATACGAATCATCGAGATGAGCAGCAGAACTTAATATAACGAAGGTATTCCGAAGGAAATCACGAACCATCATTGCGAAGATTCTTCCTATTTTTAAACTAATAAATCTTCTCATCTACGTATAAAGAACAATCGGAAGTTTTCTTCTCTCGGTCTGTTTGTTAATAAAGAAATTAAAGTAAATATTTTCGATAAAATATTTGAAATTACGTTCAAAAGTAAGAGAGTGACAGGGAGAGAGACGGGGCTGGGAAGAGAGCACTCGAATCGTTATGTACGTACGTTATGAAGGACAGCTGACCAAAACGACAACATTCGAAATCGTACATGTTTTAAGATGGTTCGTCTTATCAAATTTTTAAATAAAGTCATTAAAACGTTTTTCTTTCTTTCTTCCTTTCTTTCTTTCTTTCTTCCCTTTTCCCCTAAAACATGGATTACGTACATACAAGAAAATATACGTAACACTGGGATTCGAGAACCTTTATTATATTATTAATCCTTTCCAATAAAATATTTTCCTTACTCGTTACGCGTTACGAGAAACTAACAACGAATTTGTACACCTGTCGCGTGTACTCGCTAACGTGCGTGTGCTTATACGCGTATTATTCGTATTTGTACAGAAATAATGCCAAAAAATAAGCATTTGTAGATTGAAGAATTGTATACAAGGTAATAACTGAAACAAGCAAGTCTTGTATATAAAAACATGACCTTACGTAATAAACACACAAAAACCATCTTTCATACTAATCTACATTTCTCAAATTTTCCCTTAATTGTCCTGTACATTATACGAATATTATTTTTCATTCATTTTTATCGAATAATCTTAGTTGATATATAAGAGTATATGAAAATATTTAATTTGACCGAATATGTTTACTCGGAATTCGGTATATCTAATAGAATAATGCGTAGATAAAACAAATACAAACATTCTCTCTTCCTCTCCCCCTTTTTCCAACTCTCCTTCTTTCCCTCGCTCATTCATTATTTAATATTATTATTTTTTTTTTTTTTTTTTTTTTTTTTGTTGATCACAAACAATAATCTGGTAATCTGGAAAAATTCCTTAGTACATACTTGCTTTACGCACGGATGCAAGATTTTACATGAAACGAATGTTTTTCTTTCCATCTACCTCTCTTGTAAATTGTTTCCCCGATTCGTACATTTCCAATATTTAATCGAACGTTTCGACTGATGCAACAACTCCTTTTCCTCTTCCTTTTTCTCTTTTTGCCTTCCCTTTCTTTTCTTTTTTCTTTTTCTCTTTCTTTTCTTCTTTTTTCTTTTTCTTTTCTTTTTTTTTTTTTTTTTTTTTTTTTTTTATTAATGAAAGAGGAGAATTTACCAACATTGAAACGCGAACTCTGTATGCTTTTATTTCATTTACCTTATCTAACGTTTCCAAAATCGTAAATACATTAGAAATAAATTCGACGAATTCGGCGAACGTTTCGACACTACCTTCTTCCGTTAGATATCATTATCAGTATGCATTTAGAACATTCGAACAAGGCACGCTTATTGCTTTTATAATTATGCGACTCAGTACGAACAAACGACTGGTGCTTCTCATACAAGCATTCACCATTTATCGCTTCTTCCGTACCCCTTGCCTCTTCTATAGAGCGAACATTGAATGAATTAGGAACTATAAAGATACATTTCGTTATGAGAATAATTTTGGTTTACACGCGTTGTTTCAACTCTGCTTTTGCTTTTACTAGCAGGCAAGGGAGTACGCGAAACAGAGGTAAACCGTAATGCTAACATACACCATTCGTAAAACAGACGATTTGGGTATATTAGAAACAATGGGAACGGGTAACAGCAACAATTAGATCGGAATCGGAACGGTATTTCCTTGTAGAACCTTCCGATATTTATATTTGTCGTTTTCGCCGTTTTCGTCTTCGTCATCATCCTCGTCGTTGTAATTCACGTTATTTAGTGTATGATCGAAAAATGTCTTATCGATCGAAGACTATCATATTTGCAAGCCTATCTTTTGTCGGAGAGAGATCTATTCTTAAACTATCGTAAAGTATTTTCTTAACAGTTTTTAACGTAACGGTCTCGCAACCGCTGTTTATCGCAATTTAAAAATAAATTTGAATCATATTTTGTACATTAAAGAAGTTCGTTTTGTCTGAACACGATTTGGATATAGCTCACGTATCGATGCATACATACATACAAACTTATTTTGTTAGTCATACCATTGCATCGATCCACGTTCGCGTCTACATTCACACTTTCACGATATGCGCCACAATTAATGTTGCAGTACACATTTCATAGGCACATTTCCCTAAGAATTTCCTTATCCATTTGTTTCTTTCTCTTCTACATTTTTTTCTCTCCTTTCTTCGATCCTCATCATATCCTCCTATCTCTTTTCTCTTTTCTTCCTCTCCCCCTTCTCTTATTTCCCCCCTTTTTTTCTATCTCTTTAACGAATTATGCCAAACGCTCGAGCACACGATCGACACATTAACTAGCTATACGTACCCGGCAAAAAGGATTCTATATGGATTTAATTAAAGTACTTAATTATTGGATATAATATATAACTAACGGTTATATATTATAAGTCTTTGGCGTTTGTACCAATGATTTTCCTATACGTGATTCATATTTCATGACGCTAATTTCCAAATAACGAACGTTTAAAAATTCGTGCTTTTGTATAACGTACGTTGAATCATGTGGCTGTAATATAAATCTATGTATATATACTTATCATCTATAAATCTATTTCTTAGTAGGCACATGCGCTTAGTATTCGATATATGCATTTACCGTGATCCGTAAACGCTGTTCACGTATTTCGTGTATCGTTTTTCTTTCATTTAAAAGACATTCCTTTTTATATTTGCAGAAAACGAACGGTTGATCGATATTATTACTTTTATCTACTACCGTTCGATCGTCGTAGGGAGAAAAGGGAGATGCATTAACTTTATGCAAACTCGTCACTATGTGTACAAATCTCTTTTCGAGCAGTCTTCTTATCTATCTAACATAAATGCGAATGTAAACGCCATAAAAATCACAATTGCTGTAGGTTACTGCATATTGCTTTAACATTAATAATGAGAGAGAGAGAGAGAGAGAGAGAGAGAGAGATATTACTTAAAATAAAAAAAAAAAAAAAAAAAAAATAAAATAAAAAAAAACAAGAAAAAAAGAAAAGAAAGAAGAATATCTACTTGTGCTTACAAAATGATATACTGACGAATCTAAGTACTGTATAATAACTTTGAAATATGGACAGGAACCACGCACAACTATTAACGTCATACGATTAATTCGATCAATTAATATCAACGAACAGAAAAAAGAAGTAAAGTGATCAAGATGACAACGAAACATAAGAAAATGTTTCCGATATTCTTTGGCCTGTTTCTGCTATAGTATGTTTGGCAAATTATTATAACGTAAATGTATATAAGAAACGATCTAAAGTACAATAAAAAGCAGAGCTTAGAAGGTTCTTACTTAACCAGTCTGTTTCTTTCTTTTATTTGTCAGAGAGAATGGAAACGCGTAAATGTTAAAGTTCTTTATCAGTATTATATCAGCGACGTACTACCCAACTTTTCTTTTTACTTTTCTTCTCTTTCTATTACTTCTCCCTTACTCCCTATGAATTGTAGAAAACAATCGCGTATTCGTAATAAATTCGAGTGTTATAAAGTTTATACAATTTTTTCTGATGAATTACGATACACGAATAAAAACTTGAACGAGAATGTAAATCGGTATTCGATCTAACTCTTCCCCTTGTACCACAATCTTTCACTTGCAACATAATATTTTGGCACTTGTTTGACCATCAATCTCACGTTTGTTCTGTCGGTAGTGTATTAGAATAGACAGAAACATAAAACACCGAAACGAAAAGAACGCATCTTTCTTATTCGGTGTCATTTCATCACGCGATACAATATTCAGTATTGATGTATATAGTGTATATGCGTGATATTTTACTTTTTCAACAAAACGGCAGAACTGCTTTAGTATATAATCGGAGCGGTGTTCCAATCGGAAGAACTATTACTGCCTCGAACGATACAACGAATATTAAAAAAAAAAAAAAAAAAAAAAAAAAAAAAAAAAAAAAAAAAAAAAAGAAACAGTAACAATACCGTTCGCACGTGTACTTTTGTGAATTTTCGTTGTACATATGTTATTTTAAAACAATGCACCCATAAATCACGTGCCGTAAGACGACAATCACAATATTCGAAGAACACTATCATATACACAATTGTTTAATGGCTAGTTACTATATACTTCTGGTTGTTCATCAAGTTCAAAAGTCTTTACTATTCTCCTTGCTTTATACATGTACGTACCTGTTTGCACATATACGTACATGTACGCAAAAGAAATTGGCAAAAGAACTAAAATATTTGAAAGGAAAAACATGTAAATCGTCAGATTCTCTTTTATCCGATTCGCGAATTTTGAAACTACGAGAAAATATTTAAAAGTGGAAAAAATATCATAGGTTGAGGTTAAAGATGCAAGAAAAGAAAAAAAAAAAAAAAAGGGAAAAAAAGAAAAAAGAACGAAAAATTATCAATATTATGATCACGATACCAAAGCGAAAAAATTGTTTTGTATTCTCCATGGCAAAATCGAGAATCGAAGGTTTAAAAAAAACATCGATACGAGCTACGAGAAACGCTGCTCTCGTTAAACCGGTACAGCTCTCTCACGTTCTTTTTCCTGTTGTCGCACAGCAACGGCTGCCTCAACCAGTAAGTAAAGACACTTGAACTTGTCTTTATCCTCTTCTGGTGGTGTCGGAGGTGGCGTCTCATCTGTATGAGGACTGTGAGCATTACGTGTACCATATACTTCTGTTTCATGCTGTACATCAGAAGTTTGAATAAGATGTTGTCTAGGGGCGCTCCAATATGCAGCTTCGTTTCCCATGGAAGATTCATCATCGTCCCTGAATAGGATAAAATGGAAAAGAAAAATAAGAATATCAGTCGACTTTTCGTTATTAGCGCGACACGCGTTGTTTTATAAAGTCGAAATAATAAAAAACCGCGACGGTGTATACCAATATATGCCTACCCTCGTCGCGCTGGGTGGGTAATCGTATCGTCGTAAGCGCCAAGTTGGCTATTTTGTTCGATTTTAGTTTCCGTGTAAGGGTACACTATTACACTCGGCCATTGTGTCGATGGACGTTCCTCCTCGCTGTGAGAACTGCTCTCATAGTCGTTTGGGCTATCCTCTTCGCTTCTGACAAAGAAAGAAACAAAAAGAAGAAAATTATGAAATACGAAACGTTGTTGACGACCGATCATTGCATATTATAGTATCAAAGGGTAAACTCGTATAACCAACCGATAAATTAATCCAGAAGGATCTTCGTAATCGTGATCTCTACTACGTTTCGGTGCACTCATGCCTGCTAACGAATCCCAATTTTGATTGGATCTTGAACCAAGACCGGATGATTGTTGGTGACTTCCTGCGGGCATCTTTTTACCGCGGCGAGATATCGTGTACTGTAGAGGATCGTGGCCTTCTCTTCGAATCATTTCTGGTAGAATTCGCCTTCTGGCGTTTATAAACCAATTGCAAACCTACAATGTCGAGAATAGACGTCAAAAAGGTCGCGAAATGAAGATTAAATAGAGCAGTAGAATAGTATCGTATCAACCTGAAGTACAGTCAAATTCGCTTCTTTACTCAACGACGTTTTCTCGTTGTCGCTTGGATATGCGTTGTATCTGTGCTCGTAAAGCCATCGTTTTAAAATTTTCACTGACTGTTTCGGTAGGTTTCCACGACGTTTTCTCACGGAATGGTTACCAGAATGATGAACTATTTCAGAATGGACTTTAGTGGGTAACGCGTTCGAGTCGTGTTCCGTATCAGAACCACTTTGATCGTCGTCGGTACTACTTGATGAAGGAAAACGTTCTCTCGCTGAAACATAAAACAACGATCGTTGAATTAAATTTACACAGTTCTTCGCCATCGCACTCGTGTACATTCACGCAACTTGTAATCATTTTCAAGAAAAGAGAAAAAAATCCACCTATATATACACATGTATACCTATGTGTACCTATGTATACAGGTGTATAATAGGCATAATAGGTATGTAGATATATCTAAATTAAAAAATTTCATTGAATCTCAAAACGAACATATTCCCTGTATATCGTTAAATTATTTAAAATAGATACGCATAAAACGATCAAGAAGATTAAGCTATTCAGATTTTAGAACTAAGAGAATTTTTAAAACATATGCATGAAATCATCGGACAATGAAAAGTCGATAAGAAATGAACGAGACAAGATGTAGTTTTCTCTCGTTTCACACATTTCGTCTTCCCTTCCGATATTTCCCCTTTTGAATATCTCGATAACGTAAAAGCAACTATTTTCTTCACTTTTATCCTTTTCATATGTACAATAGTAATTTTCTTTTTCGTTTTTTCTTCTTCCCTCCCTCTACCCCCCCGTAGATATATAAACCCGGGAACTAAATTTGCGATCCTGGTTAGTTTGCACCGTCGACTAATCTTAGCGTTTGAATTTGTGGTTACGTAAGGTCCAGTAACCCGACAGCACAAAATTAGGATCCAAGCGCCTCGCGGCTAGACGAAAACTATGACGACGTCGAGTGTCACGATGGCGATGGCGATGGCGATGGCGATGGCGATGGCGATGTCGATGTCGATGGCGATGTCGATGGCAGCGACGATGATGACGACGACATCAACAAAGATGATAAGAATAGCATACAGTAACAGAACTATATCTCAAACGTTATCGGCTTGATGGAACAGAGAGCTAACCGAAGGAAAAAGCCACCTAGCGACCTTAGTTTGGTCGGTACACGAAGAGACGTTTCTTCGTCCATCGAGCTAAATATACAACGAGTTGCTAGCGAGTTTACAGATGCATCGTGCGTTCTAGTGGCGCACAACGCTATCTAATAACGTAACCGCATCTCTTTTTCAAACAATCGACTCGATAAATCGATATAATTAGAGGATGTAACGTCCTAAAGTAAATTATGTCATTGTTTTAGGAGAAGAAATAAGCTTGCTATTACTCTTATATATTTTCAATATATATTGGCAAGCAAAATATGTAAAATAGAAAAATGAACTGATGGCAAACATGTATACGATGTATGGCTATCTATTAATATTATAATTTTATTATACCTGATTTTTTTTCAAAATTGCGATTTGTCCTAGAAACATTCGAAAATAATATTATAATATAATTAAATCTACAGAGTTGTTGGAATTTTAGAACACGGACAGACGAGCGACATAATTTAAATTTCAAACGATTTCGTGGTTTAGATGTAATGAAAATATCTTAATCGCGTCTCAATGCTTTTAAGTATCGCAAGGCAACTGGAAAATAAATTTAAAAATATCGTATGGATAACGTAAGAATATTACGAAATTAAGTTTCATAGAATATCTTAATATCTATCTACAAAGTTACATCGTAATACTGACAGTCGGTGACCCGTAACACATTTGGAAGTTCTCCAAAAGATCATCATAGAAGTACGTGATGTTAATAATTAGTGCTTCTGTTGCAGTCAAAAATATTATACACCGTATGCAACACAGATTTTTCTCCTGTTCATTTTTCGACTTTACTTTGCCGATGAATTCTCTCTCTGTTTTGGTTCGATTACTGCGAAATTTTTGAAAAATAAACAAGACGCATTCAAACGCAATCATAGACTACACCACGGGAAAAGTATTGCTTGAATTTTCTTTGCACTCTTTTCTGTCATTAACGTTGAAAATGAATTTAAAACTTACATAAGAATTATTTGACTGTAACCTTCGTGACATAAGCTTACGTATACGATGCCCGGCATATTTTGCATTCAATACACCGATCAAAAGCATTAAAGACGTAAATAAGTTTCACTGATACGTATTTCCAACTATCTATAGCAACGGATACTGTACTACTTGTAATTTATTACTCCAGATCTTATCCGGTATCGATAGCTTTTTCTAGTCAATAAACCACGTACGCAACGCGTATTATAGGATTTGAAACTGACAAACAAAATCGTTTCTAACAAAAAATCAGATAATTCCCAAACATTACCGCGCTCTAGACAGATGTCATACCCAAGATCAACCAATCCATGAACGAATAATTTCAATCTGCGCTTATCAAGCGCGATAATTTCCCCGAAATAAGCTTGCCAAAAATTAAAATTCCCTTCTTTAACGGCAGTTGCCTAACAAATTGTTCACATTTGCTCTTCCACCTCTGACGTATGTATACATACCATCTTCTCGCAAATTAAATAAAAAATAAAAAAAAAAAAAAAAAAAAAATTGTCCTATCTCTGGATGCGTGTAGTAAACGATAACAGCTGATTCGAATGAACTTAAACGGTGTCCTATGGGGTTTACATAAATGCTTATAGGGATCTTCGACCACGATTATATACATATATATATAATAGATTTGTCGCATATCGCGGGATATATAATTTCTCCTGTGTGACGTATCTCGTGTCGTATCAAGCATTTTAGAAAAATTGATTTTGTTATTTAGATATTTCGAAATATCCGTATCAAGTTTTCCTTTACATACGAGTGTATTTCTCAAATATTATTCTTCCGATCGTATTGGACGTTGTACAACGTTTAACTCTTCGAGGAGACTCGACCACGGTATTACCTTTTCTTCGTAAAAAAAAATTCAAAGAATTAAGCAAATGTTACGTTTCTAAAAAAAAATTCGACAAATTCGAATCGACGATTATCGTCACACTCTTACCTGTCACAAACATACTCGTACGCTGAGTCGAGGGAGAATTATCGTTATGTGGCATAATCGATGATGACAAAGGGGACATTGTACGACGACAATCCGTATTTCGTGAATGGCGAGAATTATGTTGTGACGGTTGATCAGTTTGAGGGATAAGTTGATGTTTGTGTCGATGATGATGATGATAACGATGATGGTGGTGATGATGGTAATGATCATTGCGATAATGACGACGATAACGATGATAACCTTGCTGCTTCTGTGGATGTCGTCGAGGATGTTGATGCTGATCATCGTGACAATATTGATTACAATACCGATGAAGGTATTGTTGTTGTGTACCTGTCATTCTTTCGGTACTCTGTTTCTGTTCCAAGTGCATAGCGGCTGGTGGTAACATGATATTCTTCTAATTATAAGAACTTATAAGAACTTCGGTATACGTTGTAGAAAATATCTCGACACGATAATAAAACGATGGAGGAAAAATTTATCGCGATGTTCCAAATCTTCTTCGATCGTACGTCAAACTTTGTCTCGTTCCTACGATCATGCTTGCACTCTATATATTGACGTTTCAACGATTAACGTACATTTTACTTTCTTTGATTGTTAAATCACTCCTCGTTTCTTATTCCTTTGCTTTTCGAATCTGGCGCCTGTTATCAGAATTTATAGAAATAACGCAGGACGAAAGACTTTTCCTTCGTTTACAAGATACGTCATGGATAGGACCGGTGATATTATCAATCACCTTAAACACCGTCGTTTCTCCTTTATTGGCCGATACTGTTGTTGCATCGCTGATTCTCGTTTAAAAAATGACATTGATGTCGTATTCAAACGCCTTTCACGTAACACAGCTGTGTCGTCTAGCGAATTCACAAAAGAACTTTGTTTTCTTCGTCATTTTTAGACGTTGCGTGACGCTCTTCGCTTTAATTTCCTCCGACCTTAAAAACTAGACGGTTCGACTTTCTTAAAATCCGCAATTGTAATACAACTTCCTAATTGCTATTCCGTTCGTTCGAGTTTGCTTTCGCTTATTCCTTGCGATCAGCAAATATCTTCTTCGTAATAATATATTTAGACGTTAAATTAAATAACAATATATTCTGCCTGCAAAATGTTGGACAGGCGATAACAAAAAATACACATGAACAACAATCGGGATTTTCTTCCTTTGAATTGAAAACACGGTTACTTCGCTATTTACAGCGATGCCGAAGAGCGGCGAAGGAATCGAGAATAAAAATATCTTCTGTATTGTTTGTTTTTAACTGATTATGAGAAGGAAAACTGATCAAACACGATCGGACGACGTCGACAACACGACTGGGCCAACCATGTCGGAAGCCGGCTTGACAAGAGGCGGCTGACAAGAGACAAATCAAACACGAGAATGAGTGCATGTGCGCGCCTAGCAAGGAGAAAGACTTGCGCGCGCGTATCCACTTCCCGCTTCTTGGCCTGTCACTGGTCAGCCATTAGACTCTTTCTGTTTTAGCCCCCTTCCTATTTGCGTCTTTCCCGCCATATAAACTTCACAAGAATCTATCGGAGCGGTTGCGTTGCTCGGTGTATTCTCGTAACGATAGCATAGCGAGTGCGTTATCCCTTCCAACCCAGGTATAAGAGCTATATTGGCGGGAAGCATACTTCGCTATGTAGTAACACGGTTGCGTAACCCTAACCCTAACCCTAACCCTAACCCTAACCCTAATCCTAATCCTAAACCTAACCCCAACCTAACTCTAACCATAAATTCAACCATAACAACAGCATGCTAGTAGTTATTTATGATTTGCATTGTAAAATTAAATTAACAATAATATTAATTTTCCATTCCGAACGATAAATGTCGATCACAAGTCAAATTAATAATCAACAAAATTTACTTGTAATATTTCACATTAACAGCAATTATTGATTTTTTTTTCTTTTTTTTTTTTTTTTTTTTTTTCTTTACAATACACCCTCCTGAACAGCGTGGATCTTTTTTGACAAATTTCATTTTTTTTTTTTTTTTACATTTATTACGAATCAATTTATGTATATGTATAATGTAAGTACTATATATGTAGTATAGGTAATAGCGTAACCAAATACATACACCCACACACACAAAATATAATAAATACATGCACGCGCATTGGATCTCGCGGAGTTCATTCTACATTACGCGATCGAGTCGGTGTTTCTAAACCCCGCGTTATTTAAAGGGGAGAGCACTGTATACATGTAAGAGAAAAGCAGAAGAAAGAAATTAAAGAAAAGAGAAGAAAATTTTACACGTTTACTGTACGTTACAAAAATGGGTATTATTCGTTCGACGTACCACTAAAAAGGTAGAGAGATATGAGAAGTGATAACATAAGATAAGGTTACGAGATAGAGTATAATCTAAGAGCAAGAAAAAGCACGAATCATTTGCACGTGCAGCTAGTCGAAACGTAAAATCCGTTATTTCGATACATTTGAAAATAGAAAGTAGAATTCTTCGATGATTTTAGTGTCCTCCGTTGTTTATACGAAAGTTATATAAAATAAAGAAATTCTATCTCGTGTCTACCGTATATTTCGCGATATCTTAGAAACGAATAATGTAGAAATTTGCATGAAACAAAAATTACGTTATTTCTCTTTATAACCTAAGCTAAGTATGTAAAATACACGTACATACCTACACGTATTTTTGTAATTTTATTAAAATTACAAAAAATATGTAAGTAATAAGGATAAACGATTTATATACACATATACACATATTTTGTCGCAATATCTATCTAAATTTCTTATATTCCCTTCATTTTATGCGTCGATAAACGTGTACGAAAGCTCGATTTCGTTTAAATAAAAACTAATCTCTCTAGCCATCCACGAATTTTGATGCCACTATTTATCTCTGGGTGTCTAGGATAATGTAAAAGCGTATTTTTATCTTATCAATTCAACCCTTACATGACCATTCCAATCGATGATATTTCTAATGCGATAAGCTTATTGTACGCGATGATCATATCCCTGGCTTTTTCTCTCCGTTACTCGATTGGTAAGAAATTTGGTATCCCTCTTGGTCGTTAACATTTTTACTCTGGGATAATTGTTGAATAATATTATGAAAAACTTACATGTGATATTTCTATATCTTTTTTCTTGCAAACGTGCTTTGCAACAATTTATACATTCGTATATGTGTACATGCATGAATACATTTTCTCTCTGTCCAAACTAAGTTGCGCAACACTTTTTGTTTGATCGTAATCGTCACAAAAACTGTTTAGTATCTCGACCCTAATTACTTTGCGAGGCTTTGTTAGTTTTTTTAAATGGTTTAAAGTTGAAACGAAT
>CM074115.1:11010457-11031737 GCA_037178635.1 Bombus dahlbomii | reverse complement strand
GCGAATTAATCGCGCGACCCTCCGCCTCGACCGCCCTCCTCCTTCCCCCGTGACCCCCTTCTCCTCCTCCCTATCCTCGACATCGTGCTCCGGCTCGCTCGACCTTTCCATCAACCTTCTATCCTCTTTGTGCGCCGCGCCACGAATACCGACAAGCGATCCGTGATTCGTCCTTATACCCCTCACCGACGAGCAGGATGTTGGCATCTTCGGCTGAAAGTCCGACCCAGAGAAACCCAGTGTCACGCGAACCCCGCGCGTACTGACTCGCTGCTTCTCTTCCGAAAGAGGAATTTCTATCGGCATGATTCGCCCGGTTATTCCACTTTCTTTTCTTCTTTTCTTCTTTTCTTCTTTTCTTCTTTTCTTTTTTTCTTCTTTTCTTTTTTGTTCGGGAAAGAGAGGATCGTAAGTGCGTAACAGTAGCGTAGATCGAAAGTATACGATCGACGTATTTGGGACGAAACCGCGATTAGACGTATTTCATAATCCGCGACACCCAAAAACTACTTTACCAGCCTCGACCTAACCACCGATCGAACACCGAGATACGTGTGCTTCGGTCACCTGACCTCCGGATCTAACCCCGGGAATAAGCTTCGAGTGCCTTTAGTCGGTTACGAAACGCGATACGTAGGTAGGCTTCCTGTAGATAGGAAGACGTACGCGATAAATAATTTGCCGAATGGACGGAACGTTCCGTGAATCGCGCGAACGTTTCAATTTTTCCAAGCGTGTATATACACGCGCCCGGGCCGCTATTACCAGCGAATTTCGACCTTTGAAACTTTCACGAACGGTCGTGCGATCGTTCCCGTTGTCGCGCTAAGAAATGGATCCCTGGTACACGTTGTTTCGAGCACGCTGGAAACTTGCCGCGTCCTCGTTCATTCATGAGCTCTCCATCCCCTCGCGCGCTCACTCTCTCTCTCTCTCGCTCTCTCGCTCTCTCTCTTTCACTCCGCTCTTGTTCCGTACGTGGCTACGGATTCGCGGAAACTTTGCCGGAAGTTTCAACGGATGCCGGATTATCCGGACGATTGATCCTCTTTGAATAAACGTGCCGCATTTATGTAATCTGGCGGTATATTCGCGGCATGCGACTCTTGTTCGCGAATCTGGTTATGCGTGCCGGTTGGTCCATCTCCTCCTTACTCGTAGACGAGCCAACGCCAAGTGTACGCTTCGATCGATGGAAATCGAGATATTTCAAAGTTGACGAATTTTAAGAATCGTAGATTGCCAGAAGATTCGACCTCTTAAAAAGTAAAATACAACGAAACGCGAAACTCAAAGACTCGAGTAGGTCTTTTTTCGGAGGGTTAATATCCGAAACTCCTTGTCTTGGTATTTCCAAAATCTTTGCACACGGATCGAATCAGACAAGAAACGCGACAAAGTCGACAGAATCTTGAAAGTTTGCCGATCAAGTTTGTCATAAATTTCACAAGTGGAGGGAACGGAATAACCGGCTGATGCGTTTATCTTTTTCGAAACGACGCGTTCGTACCATTCCGCGGAGAAGCAGAATGCGAACGAAAAGTTTCACGGGGCTGCGAATAATAGAAGCTGGAGGAAAATGCGTCGACAGCCTAGTCGTTTAACCGTAACTTCTTCTTCGAGTTTCGGTCGTCGAAGGGACAGGTAATGATATAAACACGGTCGTAGAATACGACGGCTGCTCGCACCGCGGTAACGTTTAAATCTGTCATCCCCTTTAGCCAAACGGACAAGCTTCGATAAAGATCGTTGTACAGCGTGTTCCAAACGCGTGCCTCGAATGTTTAAGATAATATATCGTTCGGCAGATTCTTACTTCCTTTCGAGAAACTTTTCCTCTTTGTTTCCGCCAGTTTCGTTCGGCGTTTCCATCTCGACGGCGCTTTCATCATCGAGTTACGAACACCTTTCACCGAACCTTTTACCGATCTTTGAGTAATTCTATCCGAAAATGTTCAAGCTCGCCGCGTTTCACGAAACGACGAAGAAGGAACGGAACCGACGACGATCGTCGTCTTCTTTCGGCGATCGAAAACTAACGTCCTATTCTTTTGCTCCGACTTGTTTTATTTTTACGTATGCGTCGGCCTTGACCCAAACTCCAAGCTCTTGTTGAAAAGATGAAACGTTTTACGATAATTGGCACCGACGCACGCGTCCGTATCACCGAATACATGGACTCGCTGTTAATGTATCAAATTCGCTATTACTTCAAAACGATCGGAATGTCCGAGTAAGAGAGAGTACTTGCGAAAGGGAGACCCGTATATGTATAGATACGCATATCGATGATGCAGGCGCGATATATGTAACCGTGCAATGTACACCGATGTACACCGCGTTCCAAAAGGCTCGCTGCCATATTCGAGGAGATATAGTGGATCCGCGGCGCTTGGGTTACACACGCGATAAAGAATCGCTCGATGGTTGGGAGGAGAATGGTGGAGACGAGCATTAACGAAATTGTTGTGGCGTCACCCATCCATCCCCGCGTTTACAGCCACCCGCACCTACCTCCTGCCTCTCCCTTCGCCTCGTACTCGATCGGTTCGCCGTTTTCACCCTCGTCGACGTATGTGGCATTCCTCGAGTCCTTGCCGCGATATCGCTGTAGGGTTGATGAAATTGGTACGTTGATTAAATTGTTGCTCGGAGCTGTCGAACAGCCGCGATTCGCCGCGAGTGAGCGCGTGCCCGATCGAACGGTAACGGTGTACCGCCGCCACCATCGACTCCACGCCGTGCCGTTTAACGACGGATATTAATCTTCCTCGGAGAGCCTGAACAAAGTCGTCGATTCTTTCGTTCACCGAAGGAATGGCCACCTGGCTGCTGTTGCTGTATACGTTTCGAGTTCCATCGACTTCTCTTTTTCGCCTGTTTCTTATGCTTTTTCACGTCCACGATGCTTCGCGTTTTTCTTTTTTTTTTTTTTTTTTCTTTTCTTTTTTTCATTTTACACATCGATAAACCTAAACCGGCTTTCGTATTTACTTCTCAACGATAAATGTATACACGTACGTGCATACAGCGGAAAAGAAGCACGTACGAGTGTGTTTTAGGGACACGGTTTTACGTGCACACTCAGCTCGTTCCGGCCCAATACAGACACTCGGTGCCGCGCACGTATGCACGTATACTCGCACAGCATGTGCAACGACGACGTCACAGACCGATAGGAAGTTTCGAAAGACGCTACCATTATCGTTGCTCCCGCGCCCATTATGCGATCGCCAGTCCCTACGACCAATCCGGATTTTCGTGTCGGTCGCGACCGATATCGAGCAACGCTTTCCTCCTTTTTCCCCATTTCCCTCTTTCACCGACCACGGCTGGAAATGGGAACGGAGGGAATGTTTGGAAATTTGCAAGAACGATCGAGGGGTGGAAGAGATATCGTTTGCTTTGAAAATTCGAATCCTGTGCTTTACGATCAGGTTCTTCTTTTACCTTTTCCTTTTTTTTCCATCTACGTGTACAATTACGGTTGAAAAATGGCTAGAACGTTAGAACGTTATAGAAATTGGGATTAAACGGTTCGTTTATCCCTTTCTTCTGTTTACTTTTGAAAATTTTTCGAATCTCGAATTTTGTGGAATCGAAATTAAATAATTTTTTCCGATATCTTTCTTTTCGCCTAGTTACCTGTTCTTAATTAGTACAGTTAGTTATAGGGATTTTAATATCGATGTCATAGTCTAACGAGTTACGTTGCTTGTTTGAATCATAAACGTCTTCGATATTTTTCTCTCTCTCTCAAAAAAAAAAAAAAAGAAAACAAAAAAGAAAAAAAAAAGAAGAGAAAAAAGAAAAAAGATCGAGCGAAAATTCTTAGAGGTTAACCAATAACGATAGCACGAGTACGATAGCACGAGTACGATTGCTCGATTCGGAATAATATGGTCGATAGGCAGGATGTTTCACAATGTACGACCATCGGCCGCGGAAAGCGAAAGGGATGAAAGAAGTTGCTGGAAATGTACGTGCTCTGACCTTGTTCCCGAGTTGCAGCGAGTAGCGTGATATATGGGTCCATCGCACAAGGTCGTTCAAGGTCGTGAGCATAATAAAACCAGAAGTTATATCACACGAGTTCAAACACCTACCGACAACCCTGCAATTTCCAGCCTAAACAAACAACATTTAATCAAACCTCGAACATAACCTCTCATTTCCATCTACGAACTACAATGTCATTTCCACGTAATCGAATTAATCTAAATCGTCTGTACTGTATCGTGAGATAGACGGAAATTAGAAGAGTCAAAAAAAATTACAAAAGTGGAAGAAAAACACGACTATCGAAAGAAAATTGCTAAAAGCGATACATTCTCTGTACGCCGTAGGTCGATTTGCGCCGTTTAGTTTTGTATATAAACAATTTTTTCCACTCGTATCGCCTGTTCGATGCTAGGTTAGAAATCGAAATATTTTCTACTTACTTAAAATCGCCAAGTGGTCGTTTCGAAACAAAATACGCGTTCGAGGTTAGAATTTCTTTCAAGTACGATATCTAAAAAATACACAAAATTCTCTAATAAAATCTTGCATCCTCGTTTCTCAATGCATCGGTAAATCTTATCGTCGGAAGCAAAAGAATCGACGTACCGTTCCATGTTTACATAATACGTACGCATTTACATAAGTATATACGATCCAGCTACTTCGTAAATGAATACAAACACTTGAAAACACATTTACAGCAATTCGTACATAGCACGCAATATACGAAAGGCTACGATATGCAAATAGACTTTATACCAAAATTATCTGCGAGTGTAAATACGAGGACTTTGTTCGAACGACCTGAACCAACGTAGCGCCTACGAAAAGACTAAAGATCGACGCGAGCGAAAGATCGATGGTAACGGTTCGAGATTAATCGCGCGTGACTCGTGACAGCCGTTTCGGCCGTGATCGTAACGCGATTGTATGCGCGCGCACGCAACGGAAACAACGTCGCCCGGTCAAGTTTTATAACAATAACAGAAGCGAAACGGTGAGATCCGCGTAACGCGATCGAGTCGTGGAAACTCGTTCGACTCGTGTCTCGATGTACCGCGACCGACCAACGACGGAGAAAGCGCGGAGAATATGGAAGAGTGGGAGAAACCCCTTTCGCGGGTTTGCTCGGTAAACAAATTATCATTCTCCGAGTTCGATCGTAAATCACGTTTCCGAGCTGGAGTCGGCCGCTTCGTTCTGCTATTCAAAAAGCAATTTGAACGTTTCGCGTCTCCGGCAACATCTGCGATACGATTTTTTAGTCTCTTCGTAGAGCAAAATGTAGGTTTATGCTGGTATTATCGTTTTTATTATATAATATTGTTTATATTCCTGTTAATATAGTAATAATAACGTATTACTGTCATATTATATCGTATTATTGTTACGTGTTTGTTGCACGTAAGAATAAAATTACTATACAAGCACGTGTATATTATATATGTTTATATAGGTTATGCGAGCACGTAACTCTTATATACCAGGGTGAGATTCATGGTACTCGCAGACGGTCTAATATCTAAAGCAAATACACGTACAGTGGAAAGTATCCAATCGAATGGTTGACTTTACAAGGTTTCCTGAGAAACTTGGGGTTAAGGTAACCTCAACAGTTAACTGATACCGATATCTGGAAGAAGATAGCGAATGCTGCCGACGATCGCACACGTATTCGATCACTGTTGATCGAATTTCCCCTAGTTACCTCATATTCTAAAAAAAAAAAAAAAAAAAAAAAATAACCGTCGTATCGAGAAATGACTAACCTGATTTATCGAAGAACAGACAGAAAGAAGGCAAACTGACCAATTTCAAAACAAACACGATCGACGCTAATTCACCGAGCGTACTTTGCCCCGTACTAATACGCATATCGATATCGAAGGTACAAAAGTTCGAAACTAAGATACCAGGATGGAGCGTTCGAACGACTCTCTGGGTCCATTCTTTTGGGAGTCTAAGAGAGCGTTCCATCGAGGCGGAATCGCCGAAATACCGTGACCTAAAATAGTTGGCCCCGCAGAAATTTTGAATGGCGATCGACTCGCCGGGGATCGTTCTAGAAATACTTGGAGCCGGTTTGCCTCGAATAGAAACCGATCTCGACTAGGGTGACGACGGGTTGTACGCGCATTGAGAAGGGTTCGAAAGATCGATCCTGGGGTAAGATGGATCGATATCGACCGACCAGCTGACGCGTTAACGCTTCCGACTCGGGGGAAAAGTCCTGTAGGACGAACAAAGGCGGTAAACCAGGCTGTGTGCAGGAGAAGAAACGGGGTGAAACTCGGAGTTGGAAAAGGATGAGAAAGGGAGAGGGAAGGGTGGTCGGAAAACAAGCGTCCGCTGGCGTCCTCATCGAAAATACAGTAGCGAAGGCTTTGGCGGCGAATACGAATCGTCGACCGACGTACATACGTATATATGTATAAAGTATATATCGTACGTAGCGTAGCGATGGCGGTATACGTAAGTATGTATAGGGTGCCGCGAGAATCCTCGTTTCACCCTCGAAGGAGAGGAAGCTTTGCCGCCAAAAACCACACCCACGCGGTCCTTCCCTTTGGGCGGGAGATTTTCACCTATGGCATCGCACGAAGGAACACGCTTGCCTCCGGTGTTGGCTCTGGTGCGTAGCTCGCTGTTGAAAAATTTCGCAGCTTTCCCCCTTTACTCTCCTTCCTTTTTTCCTTCCTTCCTTCCTTCCTTCCTTCCTTCCTTCCTTCCTTCCTTCCTTTCTTCCTTTCTTTCTTCCTTTCTTTCTTCCTTTCTGCACATCCCACTTTCGTACCAACGTCGTCGTAATCGACGATGTCACGGTAGTCGTCGTCGTCGTCGTCGTCGTCCCTCGATAACCCAGGTTAAAACCATTTCCCAGCTAGTGCTTGCCCAGCGCCCGCGGTCTCTCATATACGCTATATATCCCGACACAGAACAGAGCGCGGTTCTCTCTCTGGGACACATCGGGTTACGAAGCGGGGCCAGGCTACTAGCGGCAGCGGCAGCAGGCAGCCAGGCAGAGAGACAGGCAAAGGCAGCCACTAGTCAACCAGCCAGCCAGCCAGGCAGAAGCAGGCAGAGCCAGCAGGCCGGCAGGCAGGCAGGCAGGCAGGCAGGCAGGCAGGCAGGCAGGCAAGCAAGCAGGCAAGCAAGCAGGCAAGCAAGCAAGCAAGCAAGCAAGCAGAGGCAGGCAACACGGGACTTTTGGGACGCGTTGTACATGGGTCGCGTCGCATCGTAGGTTCGCGATGGGTTGGATACATAAGGGGGAGGATAGGGGGAGCCTCTTTATGTAGCACATAGACGTTGCCTGGCGTTCGTTCGTTGCCGCTCGCTCGCTCGCTCGGCGTGTGACGCTCAAATTACCTCCGTCCTCCCTGCTACGTCTCCCCCGCCGCGCGACCCCCTGCCCACCCGCTTTCTCTCCCCTTCGCTTCGCCAGTCCGCGTCGCGCCACTCCTCTCGCTCTCGCTCTCTACTCTACTCTCTCGCAGAGCCGCAGTCGCCCGTTGCTGCGGCTCACCCTCTTCCACCTCCGTCCTCTCCTCTGCTCGCTCTCCTATGTTCCTCTTCCACCGCCTCATCCTCATCCTCCTCCTCCTCCTCCTCCTCCTCCACCTCCTCCGCCACCCTGCTTCGTCGCACAGTCGTACCGATTCTCCCTCGCGCCATAACCTTTCTGCCTCTCTTCCTCTTCTTATTCTTATCCTCCTTCTTCTTCCTCTTCTTCTTCTTCTTCTTCTTCTTCTTCTTCTTCTGCTGCTACTTCTTTCACTTCGCCTCGTCCCCCTTTCTCATTTTCTCTTTCTCTTTCTCTTTCTCTTTCTCTATGTTCGTGCCTTCTTCTCTCTTCGTACCGTTTTCTTCTGCGATGGTAGCCGCTACACGTCCTCCTCCGCGCTGCCTCGCGACGCGACGTGCCAACGGTACAGAACAGAACGGAGAAGTGTCGCGACCGTCTCGCGCCGTTCACCCTGTTTGGTAGTTGAGCCGCTTCTATATGTACGCTACGAACCGAATCGTGGACGGCTCGTGATCGAATAGAAACTAGAGGCTACGACCTGCGATTTTCTTCCTATATATATATATATATGTATATATATATATACAATTCTTTGTTTCTTTTCAGTCTATCCTACTCTTCCACCTTGATATCTTCATTCTATCTCTGTTCGCGCAACCCTATTGGGTGAAACACACGCGCTTCGTCAGTGAGACTCGCTACGGATACCGGAGAGAATCCGGAGGGAAATAGCGCGCGCGCGAGATAGAGGGAGAGAGAGAGAGAGAGAGAGTGTGAGAGTGAGAGAGCGAGAGAGCGAGAGAGGCAGAGAAGGATAGAGAAGGATAGAGAAGGAACGGCGCGGCGTGGCTATAACGCGGCACGCTAGAGGCGAGCTCTGCGGGTCTGAAACGCGGCCAGCGCGGCAGACAGGCACCGCGGGTCACCGCCTTCCCTCGTCCACCTTCTCCTTCTCCCCCTGCCCTCAACCCTAAACCGTCACCCCCTGTGTCGTCCTCGTCCTCTCTATACACCATCGACTCCAGCTGTCTCTCTCACTCCGACTCTCTTTCGCCGTTCCATCTATCTTTATCCTCGTCGGTGTCGTTGTTTCGCTTCTTTTCACGAGAACCGAGCACGAAGGGAGAAGAAAAAGAACGTGGCAAAGAAAGGCAGGAATAAAGAAAGAAAAAGGAACGAAGAAAGGAAGAGAACGGTAAAACTAAAAGGGAAAAGGAAAAGAGAGAGAAGCGTCGGTGTTTCCGGCCTCGTCTGTCCTTGCCCGGTAGAGTCGCACGGCCCTCTGACCGAGTCGTTCGAACGCGAAACATTCTCCCTTGCTCCCCTTTCTGCCTCGCGCAGCGCCCCTTTGTTATTAGTCGGCCGTGTACCACCCTAAATTCAGTCGCGCTGCGAACGGACAAATTTCGCGAGGACTGCCAACGCTGCTACGCGGTACGCGGTATGAGAGTGTTGGAGAGCGCCGTGGCCACCGTGAACGTCCAGGGGAAGGAAGGAGGGGCCGTGGGGGCGACAGCGAGTCGTGGGGCCGCAGGCGGGAGGGTGGCGCGTGTCCTTCCCTCGGTTTTCTTATTTCTCCTTTCTCCCGTCGCCTCGCTGCGTTCCCGGTAATTTACCGGTGTCTTGGGGTGCGTTCGTTACGTAATTACGTGCCGCCTCGTCCGCTCGTAAATGGTTTATAAGGGAAAGTCGAGCGACGATCGCGAACGATCGGCCGGCACGTACGTGTACGCGTGTGTGCACAGGGCGAAGCGCCAGTTCCTTTGAGATTGACGCGTTTGTAAAGTTCGTATAAATAGAGTTAATTAGGGAATCGCGATGATTCGAAAATGAACAACTATTTAAAAAGGGGATGATCAACGAAGAGGAGTTTTTCTTTTTTTCTTTTTCTTTTTTTTTTTTCTTTTTTTTTTTCTTTTTTTTTTTTGGAAAAAATTGGAAATAAGAAAGAGAATGAAAGCGGGTCGACGAATTTAGCGGGTCGTCCAGAAGCGAGAAGCATTTTGTCGCTGTAAAATTCAAGATGCGGATGAAAAATGGTGGAAAGTCGGAGATAACGAGGGAAACTGTTTTAGTCAGTTGGTATTGGATCGTTTACTAAGTTTCGGCGATCGAAAGATTTACGACGTAGAAACGGTTATTACATGCTCTCTTGCATACACGTCGCGCGATCAGTCTTGTTACGATTAACCCCCACTGTGATCATTATTTATCACAAAATTCTAGTTATACGTACATATGCATGTACGTATGCACGTGTACGGTTAAATTCAATCCCTAGTACGAAATAACGGCAGAATCGGGAACCTAAATTCCCAATACCGAATAAATCCACGTCCAATTTTACTGGACGAAGAGGAAACAGGAAGAGGAAAAGGGTAGCTAGCTGTCGCATCGTGAAATCCACGCGTAGATACTCAAAGGGAAGGCAGAAAGGAAGCAAAAGACGAGAGCAATAAAACGCGAAGAAGGTGAACTACGGTATTCTACCTTCTTTTTTCTCCTCTCTGCTTTTCTTTTTCTTCTTTTTTTTTCTTTTTTTTTTTTTTTTTTTTTACATCCTCTGTCCTTTCCCTCTCCGCTCTTTCCTCCCTTTCCGTCGGTTCCCTACCTCGGTCGCGCTGGTTCGCCCGGCCCCGGCTTCGGCCCCGGCCCCGGCCCCGGCCCCGGCTCCGGCACACCGGTTCGTCGTCGTCGTGGTCGCCTGCTACACGCGTTTCACGGCTGTGTTCGTCGTATAATTGCGCTCGCGGTGCATATTCGCGCGCGCGGCTCGCACGGACGAGCGAGTCTTTTTTTGTTCCCCCCTCGTGTCGGCTTTTGTGCAGCGAGAAAGCAGCAACGGTGCGGTGGCGACGGTGGCGGAGGCAACGGCGAGGGAAGGACAGGAAGACAGAAGGGAGTCGAGAAAGTAAATCGAGCGGATATATCGCGGCGTTAGACCTCCTCTCTCTTTTCCTCTCGTTCTCTCGCTCTTTCCCCCGCGAGCGCTACTATTTTCTTCGGCGAAGAACGCGAGAGCCTCACCGATTGATCGTTTTGCGAACGCCGCGCGCTGGTGCGCCTTGGCCGCCGCCGCCGCCGCCACCGCCGCCGCCGCCGCCGCCGCTGCCACCGCTGTGATCCATTGTCGTCCACCGTGTTCTCAACTTCCGCTGTTCCACCACTGTCCTCTCGGTCCGCCTCTTAAATTTTAGTCGCCAGAGATTTCAAGAGAAAACGTTCGTTAGTTTATCGTCCGTCTACCGGTTATGTTTTCACGATTCTCCACCATAGATCGCGAATAATCAATCAAATTCAGTTGAAAAATTTTGTTCGCATTGCCCGAAGTAAATTTCGATATTAGTATTTTTCCACATAGTATCGGTGTAATATAAAACTGCGTAATACCGAATAATCCATCGAATTAAAGTAAAATACCGTTATCGATCCTCGTGGCTGCTAATCGTTGACGTTAAATAAATTAATCTACATAATTGATAAGTACATATTTCGCGCGAAACTAGAAAGTATTCAACGACGTACAAATGGAAGCGCGTACTTCTACGTATTCGTAATCCTTTAACAAACGATATTCCGTAATCCGCGGGCAAACTATCGATACATCGAGCAGCATGCTGTTTTCTTGTAACTTTAAATTCGTGTCACATGTATCGTGTATCATCGCTGGTATACTCAATCGCTTGCTCTCTATGTATAATAAAGATAATAGCAGCAGCAACTGAAATAGAAAGTCCAGCGTGAAACGAACCTATCGATCGATTTCCCTATTTTCCCCCGATAATAATGCTTTCGTCGTCGATTCGCAAATTCTACTCGTCGGGATAAAAGCGAAGAACTGAAATAATATAAGAGGGGTTAGAGGGGAAGAGAGAAAAGTAAGAAAGAAAACGGTAAATTGCTGGAACACTTTCATCATTAGCGGCGACGATAATTTTCCCATAGCCACGCGGATGGTAATTAAGCGTTGCGCCGCGGACCGCCGTTCTTTTAATACCTCGACCATTACGAAATAATTTCAAGGGGATATATTGGCGCGTTAGGGTGCCTTTCTCCTCTCGTGGGAAGTCTCGGACCACGAGGCACGAAGGAATCGATCGATCGATTCCGTTGCCGGCTGCTATCCCGGATAATAGCAGCGGCGCGGCGCGACGCGGCGCGGCGCACCGTTCCACGGTCGACAAGCGAAAAGCGGAACAACCTAAATACCACGAAACGCGCCCAAGTATATATACGGCCCGGCAAAAATGCTCCCGCTTCATTGTCCCCCTGTCGTGCAACGGATCGCTGTGAAACACCGTCGATCGCACGCTCCACGATCGATGCTTCGTACAAAATTTTTCACTACCAATTCCAGTCCGTCGATCACGCGATATCGTTCCAGTTACTTTTTACGGTCAAGTGAAATTTCAATGAATTAATTTCGTTAAATTCAACGGTAAATTTTTAATTATCGATCCATCGGTTCATCCTACTTTCTTATCGTTGTGTACATATCGTACAATGTAAGAAATTCAAATTAATTTCAGAAAATTTGAAATACGAGTAAGAAATCGTATCGCAGATCTACGTAAGAACGATCTAAGTAGATTCAAATAATCTACAATAATCGAAGAGTCAAGAGAAACGTGAATAAAAAAACACGTATCGATACGACACGCCGACGAATCATCGACGATCGCGACAAATTCCTCGAGCAAATTCATGGAAACGCTCTATATAACTGTATGCCGGACTATTAACTTCTTCGATCGAGTAACGCTCAACAGCTGTTACGAAATCGAGTCAGGGCTATTGTTTATCTCGTTACAAATACGTTAGATGCGCGAAGAAGCACCATTACCCACGGGACAATGAACGCGTACCTGCCGATGTGACCTATGTGTATCGGCGCAGCTTCGCGTCCTTACCGATGCCCTCTCTCTCACACCATCTCCTTCTCTCCTTTTCCCTCTTCCATCCCACTCCTTACGACATTTCCCTTCTTTGTTGTACCATCCTATCTCTCTCTCTCTCTATCTATCTCTGGCTCCCGCCATTCCAGTTATGTATTACCTAATGCGAGACGCTCGGTGAAACAAGTTTATCGTTCACCGCCGCGTGACATCCAACGGATTCCTGAATATGCTTCCGATCGACGGATTCGGCCGTCGTAGAAATTTAAGCAACGACGAAACCGGTCGCTTGCATCCGTTTATTGCCACGTGTATTGCTGAAGAAAGGGACGACGATCTTGATTCGATGCCGCGTGTAAATTGTATCTCGGCGAGGACGATCGATCGTTCGTGTAAAGAACCGACAAGAAATCGACTAATTTTTGTCGCCAGAATGAAAAACTAATTTACACGAAAAAGCGAAAGTTTCGATAGGAAAAATATTAGATTGAATTATTTCAATTTAATCGGTGTAATTTCGATATCGAATAACCTATTTACTCTGTAAAATTGTTAAGTTTTGATATTAAATCGGTTTCTGACTAGGTGAATTTCGACTCGGTTAACAGGTTAGCACGTGAGCTATTATTAAAGGTAGAGAAAGGTGAGCGGAAGTACGGTGAATGATGCAAATTTAGAACGAACCAGATAGAATACATTAATACGTCCGATTCGTTTCAGTGCTGTTTCGCGACTGCCGGAATTCGGCGTACCCCCTCCCATTCCACTTACTCGCCCGAAGGTGTCGCTAGGCAATGATTCCAACGCGACACATAAGCTATATATATATATATGTATATATATATATACACACACACACACACACACATATACATGAATAGAACGACGACTTCGACTCGTTGAACTACGATCTGATATAAAGAAAGCGCATTGCTCGTTGCCTTAATTCGAGGTATTAAAAGCGAATCGCGATATAACATACACGTACGCGTTCGTAGTCTCTGGTCCGCAAGAAAATCGAATTTCGCGAGACCCGTCGCCATGTTGTCCTTCGAAGATTCCTTTGACTCACCCGATACGAATAGATCGATTGCGTGCTCGGCTCGCGGCGAGACCTTTTCCATCGTGTCGTGTACCGCGTCGATTTCTATCTGTCACGTCACGGACAAAGACAGACCGAGAGGACGACCAGCCCCGTCGAAAGTCCAAGACAGAGAAAGAAAAAGCAAAAAAGAGAGACTCTGACTCGCTATTTCGTCGGTGGAAACAGAGAGAAAGAGAAAGAGAGAGAGAGAGAAAAAAAAAAGAAAGAAAAAAGGAAAGAAAAGGGCGTCCACCGGCGTGGAGCGCGCATTCGGTCGCCGCAATAAATCCCATTTCCCAACCCGGTGTACTGATTTCAGCCCTGCCGTGTCCGTCGAGAGAGTCCAGCAGCCCGACTTCCGTTTCATCCTATGGACCCGTTGCCTCGGCACGAAGGCTAAAAATCGAGCCGGGACCCTTTCTCGACGGCGCAAAAGAAACGGAGCTCGTACTGCTTCGTGGCAAAAGGGTTCGAAAAAGGTCGAGAAGAAGGCAGACCGGGGGTATAGAGAGGGAACGAGAAGAAGGGTGGCGGACGAGGTGGACGAAGAGAAGGTGGACGAGGAGGTGGAGGATGAAGGGGGCGAGAGGGGGGGGGAGGGAAAGAAAGATCCCCGCGGAACAGGGGCGAACCGGGATGTCGTGGAAGTACCGGCGAAGGGACAGGAAGAGGGCGAAGGAGTGAAGGAAGGGTGGGGGGGGGGAAACGGTTCGTCCGTGGACGAGAAGGCTCGATGCCGGATTTTTCCAGCAGGGCCACGGTAGAATGGATGTGGGTATAATGGAGGCGAGCACCGTGCCTTCGTTGCCCGATAAAAACTGCCGATGGAAAGAGGACGTCGACGAGGGGGACGGAGGCCGGATCAGCAGGGGGGAGGGGGAAAGAAGAGCAGCGACGCGAGTGGAAAGAGATGGCTAGACAGAGATAGAGGTACGCTGGTGAGAATGGGACGGAGAGAGAAAGCATCGGCGGCTGAGATCGTTGTTGCGTTGGAAAGGCTCGACGCGAGACGAGGAGTTTCGATACGCGTTATCGAGCACGGTCGGTCGAATTAAAATTTCTTCTGGACGGTGGCGACGGTACGCCGTCCTCGAGCCGCTTCCTTTCTGCGCTCGAGAAACGAGAACGCCCACCGAGCGCGGCCACGACACCGCGCGTCTACCAAATTCACCGACCGAGAGACCCGCTCGAGCGTTGGCCAGTTTCGCTTCTGTCAATTTAACAAGGGAATATTAGCCGAGGGGAATATTATGCTCGGTGTAAAGAAGGTCGAGAGTGGCGAGAGTAGATTCGAGTTTGGATAGAGGATTTTGAATGGAGTAGCGAATAGATAACGATCGTTGAACGGATCCAAGTACAGAAATACGATTACCGCGTCGTCGTATCGGTAATTGCACAGAGCGTATCGTATAGATCGAATTTGATCGGGAAGAATCTATTCGTCTATCTATTCGTCGTCGTCTAAAACTAGAGAAATAGGAAAACAGATCCGGGAGCGTGCGATCAAGGCACCGAGCTAATCTTCGATTCCGTTCGAATATCAGACCGGTCTGTTAGGTTTAATTTCGTTAATCAGGACGCGTCTCGATCGAACGAGCTTCGTGAGTGGAGCCGAAAGGAGAAAGGCATTCTCCGTCGTCCGTGGTCGCTGCATCCGCGCCAAAACTCACGAAACGCCGCGGCTTGGCGGCGGTGGTAGTGGCGGCGACGATAGTGGCGACGACGATAGTGGCGACGACGATAGTGGCGGCGACGATAGTAGCGGCGACGATAGTAGCGGCGACGACGACGACGACGACGACGACGACGACGACGACGACGACGACGACAACGACGACGACGACGACGGTGGCGATGGGTAAAAGAGAAACAAGAGAGAGAGAGAGAGAGAGAGAGAGAGAGAGAGAGAGAGAGAGAGAGAGAAAGAAAGAATGGCAGAAGCAACCCGGTCTGCTGGTCTCGTATACATATAGCGCGGCGAGGTGGGAAACTAGACCGTGACGAATCACGGTCGGCGACTGCGCCGCTCTGACGTCACGTCGCGAAGGGCGAACCGTCGCAAGTGTTCGTGATTGGGCATCTTTTATCCTCGTCCTGCGGCCGTGCCTCGCAATCGCCAACCGCCGCGATAGCGCAACGGGGACGAATCGAATTAATACGATTGCCACTTCCGAACACCGTGACTACCGTAGCCCTCGAGTCGCTCCGAGTTGGATCCACCAACCTCGCGACCTCCACGATCTCCATTTCTTTCGCGAATAGTTTGGGGTTAGGTTCGCTTCGAACTGGTATTCCAGCTCGTTCTACGTGATATAGTCCTCGTGTAGGGGCAGAAATATAGCAAGGACGTTAAAGGTCGTAATTTCACGAATAGTTCGACGTTAGGTTAAACGAACTGTTACTGGCTTCTACGCGGTATATACAGTTACTCACGAAACTCTTTATACACTCGATAAAAAGGCTATTTTTATTAAAGTAAAATACCGCTAAATTTCATCGTACGGTTAGCGACTAAAAGTTTCTTCGAAGTAAAGCTGAGATTTATCAAGTTTATTTCGTTATCGATATATCGTTAATTATACGGTCCGAAAGATTTTAACGGGACGAGTATCGATCGAAAGTTTCAGGTGTAACTCGACGGAATGAACTTTACGATTCTTTTTATCGGCTATAAGAAGAAAGTACGAACTGTTATTATACAGGTTGTTGGTTGTTATAGGCCAGACTATGCAACAAGTGCGAAATCTATCGTTATGTATATAGAAGAATCGAAAGAAATTAATTTTTCAGGGACCCGCGAATGATCGTGAAGGGGTCGTATCCTGGTGGCGCGTTTGGGGTTAGTGACCCGTATAGCAGGTACGAATCATTGCCCGTCGATTACGTCATACAGAAGCGCCATATAACGCGTTACACCACCGGCTACCGTGGAAACCCGTCTAACCGTTCGACGGTTAATCAAGAATACAAGCTACGACACGAGTCGATCCCCGTATCATCCCCATCGATATATCGCGATCATAAAGATCATATTGTCGCTTCTACAGAAATACATTATTAACCTTTATGAATTCCAGCGCCAGCAACTTGAACAAGCGTCGACTGTTCAAGCGTTGCCGAAATCGAAGAACGACTCGTAACGTTGCGCCTCATTTCCAAAGAAAAAACGTTTCAACTTTTTTTAACCTTTTGAACGAGCCAACATCTATAAATCATTTCTCAAAATATAGATATCTAGCTTACAAACCATCTCGGTTAGACAGC
The DNA here is from genome assembly GCA_037178635.1 of Bombus dahlbomii. Lineage (NCBI taxonomy): Eukaryota > Metazoa > Arthropoda > Insecta > Hymenoptera > Apidae > Bombus > Bombus dahlbomii. The sequence goes on along the minus strand of CM074115.1, from coordinate 11,014,966 downwards.
GTTAAACATATAATTTATCTCTGGAGAATCGAAATGAAAAAGCGAGTAGCTTGATATTACGTATAAATTGGTAATACAACGGATATCACGAAGCAACGGGGTTAAAAACGAACGTTAACGAAAGCGATGGTTAACGAAACAAAGACGAAAAAAGAAACGAGAACTAAGAAGAGAAAAAAAAAAAAAAACCATCGATCTAAAAATACCTGCTAAAAATACGATCTATCCGCATAAAATAAAATAAGTAACCCTAATCTATCTCGAGATTAACCGAAGGTTAGGCGATTACGAGTTTTCCATTCTATCGAGACGATTAAAGAATGAAAGAAGAGAACGTGTAATAAAGCTGAAAGCAGAGATAGAGCGTGCCTTGGATAATCCGCAACTGCGGTCTCCTCGCGATCTAAATCAGTAGAGGAACGTTTCTCTAGGAACGTTTGGCGCGATGTCTCGAGCAAGAGCGTCGGGAGTCGGGAGTTCGATCCTAAAAGCGGTGGCGAGCGAGTGGGCTGGCAGGCGAGAGCGGGGTGCTTGGCCCTGGCAGCGAGATCGCGGCACAGAAACGCGTTCGCCTCGAAGGAACGCCGTCGCGTTCGTCGTATATACGGTCCGTATATACTCGCGTGTGCCGGTATGTGTTCGTGTGTCCACGGTAGTATTATATCGGTGCGCGCGATCCGTTCTCGCGCACACCACACCGCGATCCATCCGGCGATTTCGTCGTTTCGAGCTGCTTCCGGCGCTGATACGAGGATTTTCGAGGAGAAGCCGAGCCAAGCCTCGTACTCGTGTGTAATGCCGCTGCGAGTTGGTGTTGGCGCGGGCGCGAGCGCAATTACGTCAGCCGCGTAACGTCGTGCAAACCGATCGCGGCGCGCTTTTAGCGCGCGTGTTTCGTAAGCGCGAAAGATCGCAGCGTCACGCCACGGCCTTAGACGTTCGTTCACGTATCAGGCCGGCGAGCGTGTCCTTATACATAGAACGGCAAAGGACGCGAGTTTCTCGCACGGCCTCGAACACCGGCCGATCAGACTCGACCGATCGTAGCCCGCTTCTTAATTATCGATTCGTCCGTTCTATAGAGCGTACGCTATATACGCTATATACGCTATATACGCTATATACGCTATATACGCTATATACGCTATAGAGATACCGCGCAGCTAATTTCGTCGTTACTATTATCGTACGTATCGTTGCTATTATTGTACAACTTTTATTAAATTTCAAATGACAAGGTGTTTGCAGATATTTAAGGAACAACGGATGGACAACAAACGATAGACGAAGGCGGGATTACGGCCGAGGGTTATCTTATGTTTATGTAAGCGGGGAATTTAACGTTGCACGGCGTGTACGCACGTTCGAGTAACGTATACACGGTACGACAAATATCGGGGTGTCCGCGACTGATGCCACGAAGACTTTCGAGCCTTTTGTTTCGTCAAAGTTAAAGATAAATACGTGGCTGCGATTAGCCTATACAACACATCCTAACAAAGATGCGTATCGATAATGTAAAAATAGCTGGAAATAAAGTAACCACGGCTACGCAACATTTTCTTCGTCGCTTTACTATATAACGATGAATATAAAAGAAGAAGAAGAAGAAGAAGAAGAAGAAGAAGAAGAAGAAGAAAAGAAAACAAAAGGAAAGAAAAAAGAAAAAAATCATACAATCACGTTGATATCTGTTTATTCGATCTATCGCGATCGGTATTTCGGAAAGATAGGTACGATGATCGAAAATCCGACCATCATCAACGATGAAAGATTTTCATGTTTAACAACCTTAATTCCACGTTAATATTTTACGTTAATGTTCAGCGGTACGGAATTAGCCGCGTGCTTGTTCGGTTACTCAGCGCTTGCTTAAGTAGCTTACAGGCGGGTCGAATTTTAGTTGTACACGACGGACAACGGTTTTCGGACGAATCCTATGGTGAAAGAGGGCATTGAAAGGGCGAGAAAAGAATAGGGGTAACGTCCGTGAGATCCTTACTGCAAATCATGCCGTAAATTGGAAACTAGTAACGGGGTTGAGGTTCGAACCGGTACCGAAGTCGAAGGCAGGATTCCAGAGAATGGTTCGCCACGTCGCGTCGCATCGCGTCTCGTCGGAAATGCGCCGATAAAGATAACCGTGCGCTATTAATGTCCTCCCGGTCTTAATTAACGTCAATTAATACGCTCAGACTGTATCTATTTGTCGGCCTCTAATAAAGCCTGTTACGGGCAATTTTAATCGACGTAATACAAGACCGCACAGTTTTTTTTCCTGGCTCTCGATGTCTCGATGAAGAACGATCATCGCCGATGGAATCCTGTCCAGTTCTCTTTGTTAGGAATCGAAATTTAGATCTGAATTTGCGACCAAGAGTCGATTAATCGATTATCAAGTATTAACGAATATTGACAAATTATTAACGTATCGACGTATATGGTTTCTTTTAAAAGTTAACAACTTTTTAAAGAACCACACCGGCTATTTCTCCAACAGCTTGGGAGAAATAAGAATGCAACTCCGAAATATCGCAGTTGGCTCGTAACTCATCATGGATCATCTGTGCGTTTCGCTCGCTCTTCGGAATCTATCTTCGAGTGCGCCAGGTTGAATCGTCGAAATCGTGTTCGTAAGAAAGAACTTTACGCCCGCTTCGATCATTTCGAACGCGATCTATTCGATAAGATTGAAGAGAAAAGGGGGCCGGGGGGGGGGGGGCGGGGAAAAAAAAAGTAACGTATCGATCAATGAAGATTATCATCCGCGGATACGATGTTGCAGATGGAAAATATGGGTTGACGCGTTAAAAATTTCATTCGATTCGATGGTGCGTCGTGGCGCGCCACCAATTACTAATTAGCAATTACGTAAAGCGAGCCGTTCCACCGCAAATTCAGTAGAGGCATCAGAGCCACGCCGGCCCACCCTAAAGTCGGTCCTTGGTCATTAGACCCGGTGAGCGCATTAACCTCGAACCCATTCCTGGCCCATCGCCTCGTGCGCGTCGCCTCCATGCCCGTATATACCCGTACTAGAGAGGTTGAACGCGCCTACGATATAGGTGGAGTAGGCTAGACAGCCGGCTCTGTCGGACGCATAACGAGCCACGACTTTACGGTAGTCTCCTTCGCCGTACGACTCGCTAATTCCTCGGTCGGACGCGGTTAGCGACGGGGCCTACCCCCTCCGATTGTACGCACGCACGCACGCACGCACGCACGCACGCACGCACTCAAACACGTACACGCACGTACACGCGGATAAGCGGCCACGCACGGCTGGATGCACGCGTAATCGCGGATACGCTCCAACGTAGGCGAATTCAGGCGATACAGGCGACACAGGCGACACCGGCACGGTCTGCGCGTTGTAAGGGCAGAGACGTACGGCTCGATTTGTCCTATGGATCGATCGCCGAACGGATCGTTCAGATGTAATAAAGTAACGACGGATTATTTAACGATAGGTGATATACGTATATAGCGCGAGCGACGAATCTATGTACCATTAGGATGTACGTTCGACGTACTCGTAGGTACGCATGTACGTAGTATATAGCAGTAGTAGTATACACGGGTATATTCGTCGCGGCGTGTCTCTTTCTCACGCGAGAACTTGCCGCGGTCCACCGCGTGTGCACAGAGAGACGTGCACACACGCGCGCGATCGAACGACACGAGCGTGAGCGCGAGAGAGTGTGAAATAACGCGAGGTGATGGCAGAGGACAAAGGCTCCGCGCGACGCGGGTACTAGAGGCTAGGCAGGAACCAGAGCCGCGTGCTGAACGACCGAGAGACACGGGACCATGCGACCTACGGAGGGAAAAGGGAGGGTGGCGGGGGGGAGGGGGGAGGGGGGGAGGTCAGGAGAAAGGGGAACACAGAGTCGAGGGGGCTTCTTCTCCCTCGCCGCCACTTCCACGGAGATGGAGGGTGACCGAAGCGAAGGGGGAAATCGGTAGAGGATGGGTCGAGAAACCGAAGGGGAGAGGAAGATAGAGCGAGAGGGAGCAGAAACGGTACGAAACGGGCGGGAAAAAGAGAGGATCCGAGGCGAACCAGGGGGAAAAGAAAGGGACGGGGATAGAACGCGAACGCGAACCCGCGGGTTCTATGCCATTCGGTCGGTTCGGTGAGTCACGCATCGCGAGCTTCCTGCTGCCAGGCCTGTGCTTTCCCCCCTCGCGTCCCACCCTCCGAACCGCGCCACGCAGCGCCGCGCCTCACCGGTCCCCTCGGTTCGCGTCTCGCGCCACTGTTATCCTCTCCCCGCCCCTCTTCCTCCCGAACTCCCGGCCGATCCCTTTTGTCTGACGTTCGTCCGACCGACCGACCGACCGTTCGACCGTCACCCGCAGGGTTAAGGGTCTTCTAAAGAGGATGGTTCTCTCGTCTCTCTCATTCTCGTCCCACCCTATCCCTGACGGTGTCTTCTTGTCAGCATCTCTGGTCGTTCTCTTTGTCTACCTATCTCCTCGCGCCGTCTGTCCGTCTCTGTCTCTATC
>CM074115.1:10985321-11007821 GCA_037178635.1 Bombus dahlbomii | reverse complement strand
TACGTATTTCGGAAACGAGGCCGGCGCGCGTATTCTGAAAACGAAGAAAACACGACAACGATGGCTGCGGCAGAGAGGAGGGGGGACGTGAACGGTCTTTTGGCCGCGCGATGTTACACAGCCCGTTAATGTCGGTATTAGGGTCAATAGTACTAGCGGGTACAAATTAAGTCCTGCTTGCGAACAGCGCCGCCGAACGTTTATCGCGACCGTCCGACTAAGAATAACGACTCGATTACGTAAATCGCGTTAACGTAACCCTCGTAACCCGTTAATACCTTTTTCTTTCTCCTACTTTGTTCCTTTTATTCGAACCGCGGCGCTGTTTAATCGTCGCGCTTCTCGATAACAGGACCGATCTTCGTTCGACCGATCGACGCAAGTATGTATTTATGGCGTGACTGTAACTCGGTGGCGGGGGGGGGGGGGGGAGGCGCAGAAGAAGCACGACGCGGCGAAAGCGCGCAAGAGGAATATAGCGACGGCTTTTTAGCGCGGAACGAGTGGCACGCGTCGAAGGGAAAAGATGGAAGGAACGAGGAGCGCATCCGGTCGGTGTGTTGGATCGGGCGACGATCGGACGACGATCGGACGACGATCGGTCGCCGCAAAGGAAATCCAAGCTCTCGAGCGAAGACGAGGACGAGGACGAGGACGAGGACGAGGACGAGGACGAGAGCGAGAGCGAGAGCGCTCGTCGAGGGCCCGTGTATTCGCTATTCACAGACGTGGTACAGCTACCTGCGGGAAACTGTAACTACCGGCAGACTGGAAGTATTAGGAGAGGAAGGAGGAAAGTGGTGGGGTAGAATGGAAGAGAGAACGCGCGAGGCAGCGAGAGAGAAAGAGGAAGCAGGGTAGGGAGGAGGGCAGAGAGAGAATAAACTGGGTCAGTGTCGCGGAACTTGAAAACTTCGCTTCCGTAATGTGAGAGCGGCGCTGACTGCCGCCTGGAAGTCGCTTAAACTGCGTTTACGAGTCGGCGGTAGGTAAAACAGAAACACCTCGACAACTCAAGACCGAGTTATATCTAGTTATGTATATACACACAGAGGTTGCTATATGGGACCGTGTACACGTATTTCTGTACGTATACATATATACGTACGCGTGTACGAAACCGGGAAAGGGAAAGAGAGCGGGAAGGCGAAACGCGAGAAAGAGGAAAAGGCAGAGAGAGTCGGAGTCGGAGTCGGAGTCGGTAGGAGGAAGAGTCGTACGAATGTAGAAACTGAAACCCGCCGGCCGGCTCGCCGCACACAAACGCGCGCAAGCCTCGTTTGTTATACCGGCGTTTTCACTCGCGTGCTTCATTGTACACACAAGCTTGCTCCCCACGTGCACCGCGCCGTATTATATCGCGAACATTTCGCGCCACGATTCAATGTCAACCGCTACGCGACTGTACGTCGAACGCGCGGCAAGGAGCTGGTAGAAGGTCTGGCAAGGTCACGATTCCACGCGTTAGTTCGACGCGCCGTAGGAGAAAGTTGGCTCATGAATAACGCGTACGTGTAACGCTGTCGATATCGTTTTGAAAAAAAAAAAAAAAAAAAAAAAAAAAAATCGGTCGCGTCGCGTCGCGTCGCCGTCACCGCGTGCCGAAACTTTGGAATCGCTATCGCGGTTCGCGCGGTGGATCGTTGGATGTGGCGTAGGTTCGGTCGAGTCGGTTCCGTTCGCGGAACACGCTCGCGAAGCCCGCTTTAATAACCGAGATGTTGGACTCCGGGCGAAAAGTCGGCAGGGAGCTGGAGGGAACGGGAAGGGACTGGAGCGCGCGATACGACGGATAAGAGGGAAGGGAAATGCGCGCCCACGTATAAACGCGTATATCGTGCACGTAAGCCTGAAAACACGGTGGCGTTAGCGCTTGTTGACGCAGATAAACCGACGGCGTAACGCTATATTTATAGCGTTATTCGCAGCTCGTCTTTTCGTTTCTTTCATTTTTTTTTCTTTTCTCTCTTTTTTGGTTTTGCTTCCTTCACATGCCTCGGAATGGATTTTTCGACGCCTCGGAACGAGTGTTCGACGGTTCACGGTTTTAGAAACGATTTCGCGAAAAAAGAAGCGCGAGATAGGACGCGTCCAACGGACGAACCTATACCGTAGCTTAGATACGGCGTTCCCGGCGTTATCGCGGTGCAGCCGATAATCGCTAATTGCCGGCGCGCTCCGTTTTCGACTCGCGACGCGTTCCACCACGGGTATTCGTGTCGGTGAAGGCAGCTCGCGTCCAATGGGAATCGCGAGAACGAGAAGGAGATCGAGAAGTAGAACGAGAAGGAGAAGGAGAAGGAGAAGGAGAAGGAGAAGGAGAACGAGACTAGAGTTCGTGTGTTCGATAAAACGCGATCGTTCCACGGTCTAGTCTGGCCTGGGTCGAGTTTGCTGGGGCCTGGGCTCGCCGTTCTCTACACGCGAACGTGATCGCGAGGCTAAAAATTGGGGAGCGCGAAAGCGAGCGTGGGTTAAAAAAGGGGCGATGAGATCACGGTGGCTCGAGCTCGGTTCGCGTCCGCTTCGTCTCGCAATCTTACCTCGCAAACGGGCGTTGCGCGCCGTTAAGCCTGCCGGGTGTCTAAATAACCTCTGGTATATCGAACCGTGCCAGAGAATCCGCGAACGGAGGACCCGCGAGGCAACCGCGCACACCGCTGGCCACGAACGTCTCTCTCGCAACCGCGGTCTCGTTTTCTCGTTTAATAAGCAGCCTGTCGGCGAAGAGGGCGGGGGAGGCGGCTAGAAAAGACGATGGCCAGCAGGGTCAAGAGAGAGAGAGAGAGAGAGAGAGAGAGAGAGGAGAGAAGAAACGTTCGGGCACGCTCGGTAGAACGTAGAACGCGATACGCGTCCACGTTAATATTTGCGTATATTTGATTAACGTAACACATGTATTACGTTAACGTAATAATATGTACGCGTACGATACTTGAAATAGGTAGGTGCGTGTCACGTACGTACGCGCTCGAGGATGATCGGCGGGAAATACGCGTTCCATCTTTGCCAGAGACCAAAGCGAGAGAAACCGGGGTTACGGAGGGCGAACGAAAGGAGAGGAGGGAGGTCCTGCTTAGGACGACGTAACGCGTACGTAAGCCTGCAAACACGACGGCAAGAGGTCTAGAACGTTGCCCGCCTGCCTCCCCTTTCTGCGACGTGCCCCTCGATGTACCGATCTAGCGTATCTATCCCCCCGACATCCTCGCCGACCCTCTCTCGTCGCCGAGGTGCGAGGTAGAAACGTAGATCGAGGGAGTCTAACTAGGGGGAGGCCGACAGGGGTGTCGAAGGGGGAGGGAGGTCGAAGAAGAGGGTGGACGACGAGGCTCTCTCGTGGTTGGGGTGAGGCTTGGCGCGGTGTGGCGCGGTGTAGCGCGGTGTGGCGCGGTGTGGCGCGGTGTGGCGCGGCAGTGGCGTGGCAGTGGCGCGGCCAAGCGGGTGAGAGGGGGGGATCGGGTGGCGATGGAAGAGGAGAACGGGGGTTCGACCAGGGGGAGGCGAGTGGGAGGAGAAGGAGGATAGGGCAGGCCGTTATTTAGCCGGCCGCGCGCGCGTCCCTTCGCTCGCGACCCGACTCGGCCGCGCCGCCCTTCGCTCGCCCTCGAGCGCCGCTGTGTTCTGCCGCCCCCTCATCGCTCACGCCCGACTCGACCACCTCTGCACCCTCCTTCCGCCCTCGTCCTGCTATCCGACAACCACCTCTAGCTCCCACACCCTTGGCGCGCGTTCGCCCTTTTCTCCCTAGCCATCAACCTTCCCTCTTTGTTTTACCCCATCCTTCTCCTTCTCCGCCTCTTTTTTCTTTCTCTCCTCTCCTCCCTTTTTTCCACTTTTTTCCACTTTTTTCTTCTAGCCGTCCCTATTTCCATCCTCGTCTCACCCGTCAACTCGCGTCCGTCCATTCGTCTCCGTTCCTATTGCCCTCGCCTCTTCGGAACACGCGGCAGCGGCAGCGGCGGCGGCAGCGGCGGCGGCGGCGGCGGTGGTGGCGGCGGTGGCGGCGGTGGCGGCGGAGGCAGCGGTGGCGGCGGTGGCACCGGCACCGACTCACGACGGTGCTCTTCACGGTGCCCCGACTCTCTATCTGCGTCCATCTCGGCCGGACCCTCTCTCTGTCAGGCCCGAGAGACCGTCCTCGATCGTCCGTCTCGCTCGACCGCGGCCACTTTTTCTCGCTCGCTCTCCTCTATCCGTCCGTGGTGCGCGTACCGCGTTCTACCACGGAAAACCTCGAGACTCGTTCGTCCGACTTCGTACGCGAACGAGGCTCCAACGCTGGCCGTCCGTCCGTCGTTCGCCGAAATCCCGTGCTAATTAAAGCCCGCCTCGATGCCCGTCGCCGACCGGGACGACAGAGGCGTCGCTCCTCTCTCTCTCTTTCGTTCGCTCTCTACCACCGCTCTCTACCGTTCTCTACCGCTCTTCACCGCGTCACCGTCCGTCCCAATCTCTCGCTCTATCTTCGTTCCACGCGTCCTATCGCCGTTTCCATCTCGCTCCGTCGACTTTTGCCGGCATTCCCTCATTCCGCTCGGCTCGGTCCGACCGTCGCGTCGTGCCGCGCCGTTCGGCCTGTAGTCGTCTCGCGTCGCACCGCGCTGCGCTGCGCCGCGCCGCGCCGCGCCGCGCCGCGCCGCGACTGGCCGCGCCAAGGAGAAAATTAAGAAGACTTCGGTGCCGGCTCCTTCGGCCCATTGTGCCGCGTATACACGAGAGGAGAGCCAGCCCGTCGTCACCGGTCTCGTAACGGTACTCGCGCGGCAGACGACGACGTTTCGATGCCTCCTCTCTTTCCTTCTCCGTTTTTTTTGTTTCTTTTCTTTTTCTCTTTCCACGGCTGCCGTTGCTCTCTCTCTCTCTCTGCCCCTCGTCGTCGCCCTAACCATCCCCCTCGCTCTCCCTCCTTCTACTCTTCGCCCAGCTGTCTCTTTGTGTGTTGGACGCGGGTATCGCGTGCACACACGGAGCCAGCGGCTGCTGTCGAGAATCGACGCGATCGCTCGCGCGCTAACATTTCCACTCGCCGTTCTACGTGTATATACGTACGGTCGACCGTAGCGTACAGACATACAGTGTGGGATGAAAGTAACACGGTTCTGGGTTTAGATCGTCGGAAAATGGGGTAACAGAGAGGGTAGAAGAATTTTATGACGCGTAGTACATCGATGTATGTAGCTGCGAAGGTCCGTAGCGAACGAACCAAGTGCGACGATGTCGCACGTGTGGCGAGTTGTGTACGTTTTATCGGTATATAGGCTCAGCTGTTATCTTTGTTTTTCTTTCGTCGAGTATCGCGAATCGCCGCCTACGCGCTTACGTGTACCAGCCGTATCGATACATCTATGTAATCGAGGGCTTTTACAGCGGTAAATTTGACGTCTTCTCTAAGCCCAATTACGTAACGAACTTTTCGTTATCGATGCTGCTATTCTCCCTAAAGTAATCGATCATCCTTGCGACATTACCGTAACATCGTTTCTGTCTTTCGCTTTCTCCGTTCGGATTGCGCGCACCTTCTTCCAAAAGCGTATTAACGCAAGCTTAGAATCTGTCTGAATCGATACGCGTGAAACGCGTACCATGCGATATCGGTCGCGTTAGCGACAAATACCTTTCTCATTTTCCTGCCATACTCCGATCTATCGCGTATCGCGAACAACCGATTTTCATAAATCATCGAACCAACTGTGGTCGCACAGACTCGATCTTGGCTTTCGTTGGTTTAGTCTCACCCTGTAGACACGTAGAAGAGAGCGGCGACTAAGCGCGAGGCGCCCGTCGAGATAAACTCGCGCTCTGCCTTTTATCTAGATACATTCCTCGCGCCTCGTCTCGCGAGACCGCGCTCACCGCCCTCCTCCCTCGGTCGGTGTTGTCGCCGGTTGTCGTGGTATCGCGACCCGAACCCGGGAGGGGATGTTCTCGATGCGTATATCCCGGCAGCGGCGCTCTGTCGCCGGACGAACGATACGCGCGGTCGCGCCTGCCTCGCCACGCCGCGAACTTTATCTGCCACGCACCAGCTTTCTTCCTGTTAGTCGGCTACGATTCGATTAAGCGCGGCCTTCGTGAATTTTTCCGCTGCGGCCAGGTCTCTTTGATTCGCGGATAGCCGTCGCGCGCGTTCGCCTTCTCGCCCCCACCAACCAACAGGATTAATCTAACGACGACGACACGATGTTGCATCGTCAGGAATAAGAGATCATGTCCTGGTTATACAGTACTCGATACGGTATAACGTACGGTATAGTGTAATACGCTTACGATACTTTGTTCGGCCGATGAAATTGGTCAGTTGGAAATTACGTAACCATCGCCCAATTACGTACCATGGCTCGGACCATGTAACGCTAGTTACACGATTTTAGTTCACCGGTCGAAGATGCTAGTCGATGAAGTAAGAGCAGTCGTATACGCGACTCGTCGTGACGTAAAAAAATCTACTCGACCGCATACACGGTGTTACGTATCGCTTTTTACGAATAAAAACGACGCTGCATAACGGTCTACCGTTCTTCTTCGTGAATTAAGAATGTACCCTTGCGACGTAATACTATAACCTTTCGTCGAGCGAAAATTTCGCACATTCGCGTAAAACGTACTATCGCTCTTCGCCGATAAAAAATAACGCTCGATGACGCGTTCCTTCTCCTTTTCCCTTTTTCGTTTTTCAAAATTTCGTGCACAAAAACAACGAGATTTAGCTCTAGCGTCCGCGAAGGAACGTCTACCGTACTGGAACGTGTACCGTATCAAAACGCGTACCATCCGAATGCGAAGTTAACCTTGTGTCATTCCCGTGTGTCAAATTAAGGCGATAAATGGTAATAAATCATCTTTTTCTCTCTCTCTCTCTTTCTCTCTCTCTCTCTCTCTCTCTCTTAAAAACAAGAATAGCAGTATCGACGCGATACTTTCACTCGCATCGCGTAAATATTCGCGATGTATTCGTTACGATCGATTAGATCGAAACACGCGCAACGTGCCATCCTTTGTCGCGTTCTTACACTTTCCAACACCCTCTCTCTCTCTGCACCGTTTCAGCAAAGATTTCCACCAGGATTTCTCTTTCGCTTTGGTCCAGAGCGTACAGCCGCGGCCAGCTGTGCGCAGAGCGTAGACGTGTATTCCGGTGAAAAAACGGCGTGGCGTATTCAGTCGGGCACTCTTCCGAGCGTTCTTTCTCTCGCTTTGCCAGCCACGCTGCTCCCCTCGGCCGGTATTAAACGGGGCTCGACCGTGGAATCGCGTACGAGGCCACTCGTCTTGTTTGCCGCGCTTTATACCTGCGTTCGGTCGCCACGCCGTCCTCCTCTTTCTCTTCGCCGTCCCTCCGAACCGACCGACCCACCTTAATTACTCGGCATCATTTTTGCCGCAGGATTATTTACGCTGTTTAGCGAAGCGTCACGGTATCGTGGCTGAATCGGAAGCCGAACGTTGCCTCGGATCGTACGCTTCGAGGTAAAAAAGATTCGGCGCGCACGGTGCAGAGTGGGGCAGTCGGACTACGTTCGTTCGCTACGTTTCCGCTTCCGCGTTGTATATAGAGATGTATATATAGCGACTCGTTTCGATTTCGTCTTTCGCCGCGTTTTTGATTCTTTCGATTTTTTTTCTCTTCGAGAAAGTCGATCAACTCGACGTTTCTTCTTCCCTCAACCGCTAAAAATGCCTAGCGTAGATACTTTCGATGAAATTTTCCCTATCGTCGCTGCTTTGGCTCTACTTGTCATCTACCAAGCTCGTCTCGTCGCGTCGCGTCGCGTCGCGTCGCGTCGCGTCTCGTCGCGTCCAGAAAAGATGCAAAGATTTGGCTATCATTCTGTAATTCCAATCGATCTCTCGCGTCGTTACGCGTCAAGTATCGGATGGACGAAACATCCGCCGAATATGATAACTGGCGAACGCGATTAGAAAGTGTTTACGCGCCAAGCGTAAGAGAGTAGAGTACGCAAGGGGCACGTGAAATTTCGATTTAATTCGCGGGGCAGGAATTGGTGGACGGAAAGATCGAACCGGATGGATCGAGTGTTTATCGGCGATAAATGTTGTTTGGTCTTTGCAGGATATATACGGCGGTCGATATCGGCGACGAGGTTGACCCGTCGAAATTAACGCGACTGCAATGGTATTCTCGATTTCCTGTTTCTCGATCTAACAGCGACGAAAGAATTTGCCTGTAGTCGAGTCTTCGCTCACGGTTAAGGTTGGCAACCGGAAAATACGTTCGAGACATCGGACGATGAGCGAAAAGCGACGTTTCAACGAGTAAATTGCGCGATCGTGAGAGCAGAAACGGACAGGGTGGTGTTGCTGGACGAAAGGCGCTCGATACCTGGCTTTGGTAATAAATCATATTAGTCGGTACGAACAATGGCCACGAAGTGCGACAAGAAGGAAGGAAAAGTGAAATTTTTACGCGTTCTGCTATTTCAATGGTCAGGTAGTAGGCTGTACGCCGGACCGCTTTATTCGACGACCTACCGATGCAACCTTCCTACCTCTTTGTCCGACCCGCGACAACTTCTTCCGTCGACCTCGGAGCTAAACCCATAGTTCCTTTACGGGGGTTCTCGTCGCTAATTATTCGAGATTACAGGGAAAATCCAGTAATAAAAAGTTTGTCCAAAGGGACGGTAGGCGAGGTCGACGCGGATGTCGGGCAACGGTGGCCGTCCAGCCGACAAACAACCGTCTCTACACGGTCGCGACTATGCGGGCACGGATCGATCGAGGGCCCAGTCCCTTCTCGCGAACCCCACGGTCGAGAGAGGAGAGACGACGACCGCCTTTAAATTTCACGCGAGAGAAACACGAGCAACGACGTACCTGCTCGCCTTTAGGGCCACGCTCCTTCGTCGATCTTGCCTCGCCAAAAGCCAAGATCGACGTCGATTCGATTGCTTCGGACGAATTCGGTTTTCCTATATAAAATAGCTGTGAGCCGATTAGATTCGTAGAACAGAGAACGGCGCGTGGGTACGCTTGTCGAGACAAACGACGCGACGCGACTCCTTCCACCGTTCGGACCAACGAAAGTCTGCCCTTTAATCGCAAATCTTTGACAAATTCTTTGCTTCCGCACAGGGAATAGCCGAGTTGTTTAATCGGCGTGAAAGCGAACGGCGATTCGTGGCTTGTAAAATTTCGCTAACGGAAATATCGTTCGAAGGATGGAAAAGGGTCCGGAGAGTCGGTAGATAGCGGCAAAGAGACGACGACCGGCCACGCCATAGGAGAACTTGTCTCGTTCCTCGTTCGACTTCCACCCTCTTCCCCTATTTTCCTTTCCTTTTCTCTTCTCTTACGGTCGGTTCCGTTCGATCCTTCCGAGAAAACAGCCCGACGGTTCTCTCTATCCACCCGTTTTCTTGGTCGTCGACTTAACGGCCGCACCTGCTACCGCCTCTCGTTTCGGCCGAGCACCGCGCGAATTTCTTCCCTTCGACGTTCTTGGCCCTGCCGCGCCAGAGGAGACCGTATTTCCGCTCGGCGAGCGCGCTTCCCTTTTAGACAACCTGGAAATCCTGCCACGCCGAGCCACGGCCGAGGGGAGGTTGCCCGGTTTTAAGGTCGATGAATACCGGCTTGAACACCGTCTTGAACGTAATCACGAAAAAAAAAGAAGAAGAAGAAGAAGAAGAAGAAGAAGAAGAAGAGGAAGAAGAAGAAGAGGAAGAAGAAGAAGAAGAGAATAAGGGATATCTCTTTTTAACGCCGCTGATTCTTCTCCTCTTTCTTTCTCGTCCTTCTTCTCCTCCTCCTCCTCCTCCTCCTCCTCCTCGCCCTTCTTGCTCGCAAAGTCGCGCAGATGAGAAAATTTGCTTAAAATCGCGGTATTAGACCAGCCTAAGATGAAAGCCCGTCTTTCTGGCTGGGATTCGGAGACGATTCGACCCGAGTCTCGCGTTAAGATCGTAAGAGTAATTTTAGGAAGATTCGCGAGAAAGCCGAAACACCGAAGCCCCGAAACGAATCCTTGTCGAAGAGCTTTCGTACAAAAGGAAACGGGCGAGAAAGCTCGCAACGCTTAAACTGCAGAAACGATACGAAACGAGGCAACGATACGAAATTTAACGCACTTTTCCGCGACAATTTTCCGTGCAACGATATTGTCGGAATAACGCGTGTGTAGTACCGGCGCAGAGATTAACGGAGGCGCGAAGAAGAAGAAGAAGAAGAAGAAGAAGAAGAAGAAGAAGAAAAATAAGAAGAAGAAGAAGAAGAGGAGGAGGAGGAGGAGGAAGAGGAAGAGGAAGAGCGATAGCGTGCGAGACGATGGAAGAAGGACGCACCCCGATACAAACGGAGAAGGACACCGGTTGGCGTTACGTAATCGACGGTGGCCAGCATTCTCTTAGCCATTCGCCCTCCTCCGATCGCTGTGCGTACCCGCTGGAGTCGCGTTTTCAAGTTACGCCGAATGCCGGCGCGTCTGTGACCGTCGTCGTTCCTTTTTCCCGGTGAATGCGCGGATATATCGCACAAGGCTGCCGAGCAACAACTACCTGTCGTACGCTTCGCAGACGTTATATTTAACCAACGACGCGCGGACCCATCGTCACCACCTACCAACCCGTCTCTCTACGGTCGTACTTTTTCCCTTGCGCTTCCCGTCGCTCGTTCGTCGTCTAATTTTAGAACTTTTCAATTATATAATACGTACGGCGTGTCGTTACAGAATCAGCAGAGGACAAGATAGAAGAAGACGTTCCGATCCGTGCAATCGTCGATACACCGGTCGCGCGATCCACCGACCATCGTTACGGACCGTTCTAATCGTGCGCACTGTACGCGCTTTTCGCGCTACACCAGCTACCGTTTGACACTTCAACGGAAGGATAAATACTTTTAAGCGTTGAATTAATCTTATCGTCGCGCAGCTTCGTTCCTGTAGCTTGTACGACGCTCACAGGTCGATCGGTATCGTCGTATCGTTCCATGATTCTCAGACGGAGATCGCAGCGGCTGTACAACGAGTGCAAGCGAACGTGCCTCGTCGATGTTTATCGAACGAACGATTAAGTGGCACAAAATACGAGCAAGTTAATCCACCATTCGTGCGTCAGTCCCTTTATGTTTGCACATGGGGTGTGCGGTACGGAGGACGATCTCGATACCTTCGGGCGACGGCGCGTTCCGCGTGAACCCAGATCGCACCTTGGCTACCCTCGAATTTCCAACCTCTATCCATAATCGATCTCGTGAAAGGCCACGAGTGAAATAAAGGCTTCTCTAACCCGCCTCTTTGATCGAAATAATAAAAACAAACGATCAATCTGGACGCGCGCGCCACGAATCGCCGAGCGAACGATATAAGGCAAAGGATTGAGCGCTCTCGTCGACTTGTGTTTAAAAATTCCAAATCGCGTGCGTGCGCAAACAAACAAAGGTAATCTATTTTCGCGAATTCGCGTCAGCCAACTGCGTCACACCGGGATATCCTGACATTAAGACCGATCCCTGGCTCCCAGGAACTAGTCGAGCGACGCAAACAACGCTGCCGCTCCGAAAAACTAATAAACGCCGCGGACTCGCGAAATCCCCGACGGATATACGCGAGTAAAGCGCGCCGGAGAGAGAGAGAGAGAGAGAACGATGGCGAGAAAAATCGGACGCGGCTGGAAAATTTCCGTGGAAAATGACGCTCGGTGCGACACGACACGACAGAGGCTATATAGCGAACCGTCACGTCGTTTATGGTGTCGTCCGTAACAGACACTGTGCACGCGTGCAACGCGTTGATCACGGATCGACGATAGCTGCGCGATATTTCTACGAAATCAAAGTTTCTTACGCGATAAACGGTTACGAAACGGTCGCTCGTTGTCGCACGATCGCGTAAAAATCGTCGATTGGCTTTTGCCTGTGACTACCACTATCCTCTATGTATACCGATGGTTCTAAGGGCGAGTCAATTACGAACTTGCACTTACTCGAATTACTCGATGCCTGCGATACACATTCCCCTAATTAATGCCAGCGCCCTCGGAAAGAATGGCGCATAGTTGGCGAGCAGAGAAGAGGTTCGCGGTGTCCGGCAGCCGCGTATTTAAGCGTCGCTCTGCGTGGCATCCACGGCGCGCCACGCACCGCGTACACCAATATATACCGGTAGTTCCTATCGATTATAGATAATCGACCGGTCTCTCCGCCAATCTCCGATTCGTAGCTCGAGGGGTAGACCCGTTAGCGATGGTTAGGGGAAAGGAACGACGCGAGTGAGACAGATACGTAGATAGATAGATAGATAGATAGATAGATAGATAGATAGATAGAGAGAGAGAGAGAGAGAGAGAGAGAGAGAGAGAGAGAGTGAGAGAGAGAGAGAGAGAGAGAGAAGACGACGACGACAGTGGCGGCGGCGGCAGCAAGCGGAGAACGCCAAGAGGAACCCGACACAGAGACGATCGCGGGGTAACGGGGACGTTGAAACGGGCAGTCGAGGGAACAGAGGGGTGTATAGCGGGCAGAGCAACCAGGAGGAAGGGTACACGAAGGCGGAGCGGGGCGAGGGGGGAAGAGGACGGCGATAGCTGAAAACGCGGCGTGAGTCGCGAGAACTCGAGGAGGGACTTAACGAACGAGCGGACCGAGAACCGACCTCGGAGTCGGGAGTTAACGCTCGAGGGGTCGTTAATTTTCCGATCGTGCCCTTCCCGTCAGAGGCTGCTGCAGCCTCTCTCACGGACACGAACACCAACACGGACACCGACACGGGCACCGACACGAAAACACGGACACCCGGCACGAACGCGACGAATAGAGAGCGTACGAGAAGCAGAGACGGAGAGAGAGCGAGATTACGGAGATGGCCAGAAGGCATGCGCGCTGGAAATGGCGCGGCCACACGCCGCTCCGTCCTCCGCAGGTACGCCGAAAGGACGCAGCAAGAATTCGCGTGGTCACGATTAGGAATGTAAAGGTCACTCGGTTTCGAGAAAAAAGAATTCAACGTCGGATCTTGACTAGCCGCCGACTCCCGTCTTCCACGCGAGCAATCGCGCGTCTTACCGTATAATAATGGAATTTAGCATGTAAATTAGGTGTCCGAATCTCGCGTGCTAAAGTATCCTGTAACGGAGTATTTTTACCAGGCTTTCATCTCTTGTATTATTTTGCGCGGCGTTATTACCCTGTACGAATATCGATACGACGCAAGGGAAAGTAACGCGGCGAACTTTGGCCCCCCTTCGGTCTACTTCCGGTTTTAACGCGAACCGCGCCGCGCGCTCGCTGCAATTTTCGTCGTTGCTAACTTTTTCCAAAATTCCGATATCTTCCGAAGAATATCCGAAAAAAACGCGAAAGATATCCCGTCCGTCCCTGGGTGCTACGTTTCGTTACACGTTGTATCTTCGTACGATGTTTGTTCGACCGAACGCTAAAATATCAGAGCGATCGTTGGAACTAGTAACCATTAGAAAAATCACGAGATAAGAGGTTATGTCCACACATGCCTTAACTCGCTACCGATACAGCGACTATCGCGAGTTTACACGTTTTGTTAGACGTACGGCGTAACACGAAAGACGATCCTGTAGGGTTCGTTTATTTTGACGAGTGGAAAAAAGGGGGGTGTGAGAGTACGCGTAGTTTCCCGGTTACGGGTCGCACGGATCGGGCGCTCCGGCTCGTTCGGTTCGTTGCTCCTCCGTTTTAATTCGTCGCTCGCCGCCCTCCAATTTCCTCCGCGACCAGGTAGCTCCGGGGTCCCGACGAAAATCGATGGGAAAGCCCCGGAGATTTTCACGAAAACACACGAGTCACCGGGTCTCTCTCTCTCCCCCCCCCCCCTCTCTCTATCACTCACTCCCTCTCACTCACTCTCTCTCTCTCTCTCTCTCTGTCTCTCTCTCGGATGGGTAAATGAAAACCAGAGAATCGCGAAAAGCGAAAGATATCGATCGATGCCGATACGCGGAAATTGAGAACGCTTCGTTCGTTCTCCTTCTTCTTCCTCTTGGTTGTCGAGGAAACGCGAAGTCGTATTCGCGATATCGGACCCGTGAACCGAAATAACGATCGACCATCGGCGAATCGAAACTTTGTTCTCGATCATCGTAACCTTTAAAGTTCGATATTTTTCGGAACGATCGTCCCTCGACTTGTTTGAAAGTGAAACGTTCGATGGAAGAGTTTAGACGCAAGGTTAAACGAGAAGAGCGCAACACGGCAAGAGATTGTTAAGAAATTTAATCGAGCTATTGTCATGGCTAATTCCTTCGAGGAAGCGCGTATCGTTTACCGCAATAACTCGTGCCACGAACCACCTGCTCGGCCCCGGGCCACGCGGCAACTGCGATACCCCGATAAAAATGAACGCTGTTAATTCCGTTCGTTTCGCGTCAGTATTGCTTCGAGTTTCGTACCCTTTGCTCGCGATTTCAAACTTTACGCGTCGAATTTACTCCATCAACGTTTCATTTCGTTCATTCGCGATCCAAAGTACTTGCTTATCGATTAACTATCTATCGATAGTTGCTTTATAAACTTTAAAGCAAGGATAACGTGGGATGTGTGTGTGTGTGTGTGCGCGCGCGCGCGCGCGTGTGTGTGTGCATGTATATATGTATGTATGTATGCATGTATACGCTACGTATCTTCGTGGGTTAGGTTGAGTTAGGTTCGGATTGAATTCCTGACACAAGCGAAAGAATGGTCAACGTAATATATAGATATAGCGTTGTTCCTCGCGTTATGGGGGTTCATATATTATAACGTAGTACCACGTGTTTTCGGTGTTGTTAAACCGTTAAAAGATACTTCTCCGATTTATTTCAACGAAGGGCAGTTTGTTGTGACAGTACCTTTCGAGCGCGATACATGTTGAAATATTAGGACCTGTAGCACTGCGACGCTTTAGTTACGCAAAGTTGAAAACGAACAAAGTGGCGCCACGTTCGCCATTTTTGAAGTTTGACGCTACGAATTCGTAGTAGTCGGAATTTCTTTTTCCAATTCCTGCATGCGGAAAATAGTTAATGCGGTATATTCACGTTGGTCCACGCGATTGGTTCGAGTTGCGACTGTTCGTAATAGCATTACGAGCTTCGTTCGTACATCGTTGAAAATTACTCGAAAATCGACGATCAACGACGTGGCGCCATGTTTATAGATTTGAAACTCGATGCCAGCCATCGTCGAACGTACCGCCACGTGCTCTCGTTCGTAATCGTTACGCGCGCAAAAACTAGCCAACGTAATAGGACATTTTTGCAGTAACACGAGCCCAGACATTACGACGTAGAATTACGTACCACTTACCATCACGAACTCGTTTCCAAACGACGCCGTAACTGCGATCTGCCGTTCCAGTCCGTCGACGTAGCTTTACGTCTTCTCGAAACTCGACACCATCTATCGAACGTAGTACTACGTCATTCGCGATACGTTCCATGTACGTGCATATGCGTGTACGAAAAGCCAAAGGCGAAGACAAAAGTTACAAGTACGTGACACCATGGTGTTTGACGTTTGATCGCATGGCGAAGAAAGTCGCGAAGACCGTTCCGATTCCATTCCGTTTCGATTCGCTGGATCAAAGAGGCACGCGCATGCGCGCTCCCGCGTAGTCGCGATCTTTCCACGAAGCCTAATTTCCAGGCATTAAAACACACCGATAACCTCCTCACGTTCGCTCGAGCCTGATATTCATATATGCTTGGCGCACGGCTGGCCAGCCTTTTTACGCAACAAAGCGCACCCGATCCGTTCTACGATCATTGCACGGAGCTGGCCGGCTTCCGGAAACTATCCTTCGCATCCTCTTCATTCATAAACTCTTTTCTCCGCTTGTAATGGAATAGCTTGGGCTTCGGCGGCGCATAAACGTCGAACGCGCCCGCTTCTCCGCACCCCTGCCCCGCAAAGTACATACATACGGGCGAAACTAAATCAGACGGTAAATACACACGCTCCAGACCCAGTCGCCGCTGCCGCCGCCGCCGCCGCCGCCGCCGCCGCCGCTGCCGCTGCCGCCTCGGTCAGCCTTTGGCCTCTTTCTCACCCTATCTCTGTCACACTCGCTCACTTTCCTTCCTCTCTTCTCTCTCACACGATCCCTCGAAAACGCTTTCCCTTCCGAAAACCTTCACCGTTGACTCGATTATCGTCCATCCGTCCGGCGAGTTTGCGGCGACGACGGCTACGATATCAGGGGAACAGCAGTCGCGCGAAGCTCCTCGTTCCACTCTGTTCCCCACGTCTATCTCGCTCTCGGTGTGTTCGAGCATGGCCTGTGTATATATAGCTACACATTTATATGCATATATGCATGCAGGCGGCTATTTATGTAAGTAGCGTCGCGCGTGGACGTTTACGCGCTGGTGTGCGCGGTGCGCGACACCACTTACATAAATAGTACGAGAAGGAGACGGAGGGTGAACGCGGAGGAAGAGAGAGAGAGAGAGAGCGAAAGAGGGAAACCAGAGAACGGAGAAGAAGGATAGACGGAAAAGCGGAACGAGATAGGTTTGGACGAACGACGAAGTAAGATGGAACGGAGGAACGGACGAGCGAGAAAGAGAGAGAGAGAGAGAGAGAGGTGGAAGGAAACGAGACGGAGGATAAAGAAGCGACTCGTGTACTTATGTACGTGTATAGAGGAGAGAAACGCGAGCGGAGCGACGTGTGACCACATTGGCCGTCGTCACTGGCGGCTTCCACGGTGGATCCTCGAAAGGGCAGAGGTGAAGCTTCACCGAGCTGTACACAAAACCGCTTCTCGTTGCAAAAGCGCGAGATTGGATGTCCACGGATATACAAGGTGTCGTGTATCCGTGTAATCGGGCCGGCGGTAGGGTGGTTCTAGATAAAATAACAAATGGAGGGCGTGGAATAAAATTCTCTCGCCGGAGAACTCTTCGTTTTCGAGAAAATCGGCCTCGAGAATTCATCGGCACGTTCTTTGCCCTGCTACTCTTTTATTCTTCGTCGAATACAAAGAAACAACGAAAAACTCTTACATCATATATTTTTGTCTCGAAAGAATCGCCTTTTATCAACTGCATCGTACGTACTTGCACGTGTAACGTGCATTTAATACGATTAAATCCGACGAACGAAGATTCCAAGAGACAAATTTCGTTTCAACTTTTCGCATTTCTTCTTTCTCGTTTACGTAGAATCACTCCTTTTCGATTCCACCACCCTACGCGACAAGCTACCCTGTATACACGACGTTGGTTGCCTCGGTCTCGGGGTTTTCGCGCTCGCCACCCTGCCTTTCAAAGGGCCTTTCGATGTCGTTCGAACGACGTGACTGGATTTTGGTCGATCGAACGTTCGGTATTCGCTGATTTGAATACCGCGCGAGAAACTGCCGGTTCGAGGCAGGGACGGCGGCAGAGGAGAGCGGTCGTATTAAAGACGTGGATCAGCGTAGATAGTAGGTAGTAGGTAGTAGGTAGTAGGTAGTAGGTAGTAGGTAGTAGCCCGGAGGCCAATCAGGATAAATTAATAGCGCGCAAAATAAGGAAAGGGAGGAGTTTGCCTATCGTCGTAATAAATTCGAAAGGAATCTCTTTGGCGACCGCGTAAGGGCGCGCCCTGTTTCCCTCTAACGAGGACACGGTATTTCCGGCAAAAAATAAAAATCTCGACTAATTACTATGAAAAAGCAACGATCGAGAACCGTCGCGGAATCTTCTGTGTCGAACGTAGCCGTCTTTGCTTTGCTCCATCCTTTTGCATCTCTGGATAAGATATTTAGCTTTGAAACGGCAAACCGTTCTCTTTCGAGAATCGGACTACTCGTACGGACCATTTCAGGGTGCGTCGTTATTAACACGGATGCTCCTTCGGGCAGAGACAACTTTTCGCACACCACCTTCTTCCGCTAATCATCGATCCAGTTGTTTCGTAAAAGTACGTTCTACGTTCTACGTTCAACACGGTGGACCGCGCGAATTTCTCTAAACCTACGAACAAGACGATAAATCGAAAACCACGATACACGAGTACAACGAAAATTACGTCGGTACGAGAGGTTGAAATGCAGTTGAGAGTCTAACTAACTGTCTCGAAAAATGTTACTCGGTTAGGAAAAATCTGCGTGCAAACGACGAAGGTTGCGAACGTCAAACACGAAAGGTCGGTGATATCGAAAGCCGAAGAGGTTGGAGGGTGGAGGGTTGTGGGGCGAGAAGAGTCGTGGTCTATCGTCTATAACGTTCGGTTATCGAGCGGACGCGGATTACCTCCTGAGAAAATGCAGCGTTGTTCTGACCGCGATTCTGATCGCGAGCGAAGAGCGAAGCGGCGCGGCGTTAATGCGGCTTTGGGCGTCTCGCGGTCCTCCCCCCCTCGCCCTCTTCAGCCCCTCCTCGGCCCTCAGCCGCCCGTCGACCGCCGCCGCCGCCACCACCTCCTCATCCGCCGCCTCCCGGTTCCCTCGACCCACGGTTTTTTTTTTCCTCTCTTTTGCATGCGCCTCGCGCGGCCTTCGAGAGATCTCTCCTCCACGGGCAGCGGAACAAGACGGACAGAGGGGGACGAGGGGGTGGAGAGAGGCGGTGGAGGAGGAGGAGGAGGAGGAGGAGGAGGAGGAGGACCGCCAGTGAAACGGTGGAAGAAAGAGGGAAAGAGAGACAAAGAGGACGAAGAGAGCGGAAGGAGATAGACGTAGGTAGAACGTAGAGGGATCGAGAGAAAAAGAGGCCGGAGAGCCCCTGAGCTTCTGGTCTGGACGGTGAGCGAGGTAAAAATCGCGAGAGCCGTCAATTAGGAACGCCGCTCCGAGCCCGTTCTCCCCCTTCACGAACAAAGCCGACTCTCTCGCGAGCGGTTGCCTCGCGCTCGCCATCGAGAACCATGTTTTTCATCGTTTGGTCGCGCGAGGATATCGATGCCACGTATAGCGGCGGCGGCGGCGGCGGCGGCGGCGGCGGCGGCGGCACGTTGCTGCAAGCCGTTATTACGAGCTTTCCTTTCGTCTGTTAGAAATTGTCCCGAGGCAATTACGCAACGACGCAGGATGAAAATGACGAGCGCGAACGCTATCGGCCGATGACAAGATGGTAACGGTAAAAATTGCCAATTCTACGTAAACGATAGTGTCCGTTTGTTCACGACGAGAAGGACGTTACGATCAGACGAGATTTAAGGTTCGAACGATCGATGCACGTATGTTCGTAGTTTGTCCGTTCGCTGACAGTACGGTGCACGGTAACAAAGTACGTCTCTTTCTCAGAAACATCTCGTACATGTAATATTTTACTGAAATTAGGCGAATACGAGCGAAATTTAGGCGAAGCAGAGATTAACAGACGTCGTGTTTTTCGCGCGTGAAACGTATGGGCAAACGGATACGAACGAATATCGGAATTCCAGTTAACGGTTAGCCCTGTTCCCTTGAGAATTATACGGATATGCCGAGGCTGATAACTACAGCCTTTATAGGTTAACGCGCATCAGCTTATGACCTATTACGAGACGATGAAGCGTTTCAATCGCGGAATGAAACACACTCGACTCGAGCCGAATTCGTTGTTTGTCAGGCGCGTGGATGGCGTAATGAACGCGGTAGGATATCGGTTTCTATGGCTCGGACGTATCTGTCATCGTAAATATTCCGCGGACCCAGCAAGGAAGATACCGGTCGTCGTTCGTCGTCGTCGTTCGTCGTCGTCGTCGTCGTCGTTCCCACAGCTTTTTCCCGGCAAAATGCTTATCGATCGTCCCAAGCAAACGTTTTCCTTGCCCGGGTAAAAAGGATTTCTTTTTTAAGAAATCGGGTTACAGAGAATTAACGAGCCTCGTTCGGACGAACACAAGTTTGGAAGGATGGCGGCGATAATCGGGCAACGTATCGAGCGTAACGTATCGGTGGTTTTACGTTATCATGAATAACGAATTACATAGAAACGCGCGTATCTCGATGACGATTAATTTTAATGGCCGACTAATTAATACGCGATACGGTAAATCAACGGGATGCCAGTTTATTCGTTAACTTGTTACGCTAAATCCGACGTTCGCGATTTTTTACTACGATACGTACGTCGTTACGTACGATATAATATTTCTGCAAAGTTCGAAGGAATTGCGATCGGAATTTCGCTCGACCAACTCTCTCGATCGAGTCTTAGCTAGGATAACCGTGTTTGTAAAAATACGAGCTGCGCGTAAACGTTCGCCGTCCGTTGGTCGGTTATCCATTGATCGGGCGATATTTAAAACGAGTCCGCCGAAAGGGAAAGCTACGACGAATGGAAAAGTACTAAACAAACGAGCGAAATACCGATGGTAGGAAACGATTGGAAACGAAAAGCTGGACGGAAGCGCGAGATATTCCGCGATGACTGGGTTTTGCTTCGCGACTCGGCGAAAACCAGCGAACCGAAGTTCAGCGTCGAATTTCACCTTTTCCTCGAGAATCGCGCGTCATCGTCGGCAACGAGCAGCTAGTAGCACGGCTCGATCCGCTAAAAGGCATTCCGACCGGAAATCTCCGAGCAACTGTCGGACTGAGGGAACGAAAGTTCGGGCTCGTGTCCGTGTCTGTGCGTCCAGAGAGGACCCGCACTTCTGGAATAACCGGAAGCGCTTCGTGGCTCGCCGCACGGGATGCAGCTTTTGCTGCTCTTTGTCCCTCGACTTTCATCGTATTCGCGTTTAACCGCGTTAACTCGATGTTTTTTCAACGAAGATCAACGGAGATCAACGGAAATTAACGGAGATCAACGGAGATCAACGGAGATCAACGGAGATACGTGGGAACGTTCGATATGGAAACTCGCGTATAGATTGGAAACGAGATTTGAAGAATTTCTTCTCGTCCCAATCCCTCCATACGAATAACACGGAGCGAAGGATTCGCGCCGCGAAACACCGGCTGGCACGCCGCGCGTTTCTACTCAAGCGCCTTCGCAAAGGAAATTAATCGCCCGAGAGAATCTTATCGACGATCCGGCGTTACAAATTTATCCGTCTATCGGCCGAAGGAGAATCGCAGCGTGGTTATCCGTGGTGAAAACACGGGTATCGCGAGTCTGCGCTCGATACGAAAAGCATATAAAAATCCGCTTTTAAGATAGCCGCAGCGACAGGTTTTTCTCGATATAAGCGCGGTGGCGCGCGCCCGTAACGGGTAACCCGATAATTTATAGCGGCGCATGGAGGGCACCTGGTATAAAGTTCCTGCTGTGTGCCAGCAGCACGCACATATCGAAGCGTGTATCACGCACGTCTACACACGACCGAGTATGCACATGCGTGCACTCGAGCCGCTTGTGCTCCCCATATGCCCCCGTAATGACGAACGCGCGTCCAGACGGAAGACCGCTCAAATTTCCCGCGTGAACGAAGCGCTTCGAGATGCCTCGGGACCTCCACCGTGAGACTCGCCTCTTTTTTTTCTCTTTTGCCTCCTCCTCCTCCTCCTCCTCCTCCGTTTTCTTTTCTTTCTCCTCTTTTCATGCCCTGCTTCTTCTACTTTTTTTTTCCCCTCTGCTCCGTCCTTTTCTTTTTTTTTTTTTTTTCTTCCTTTTTTCTACGTTCGAGGTATCGGGGATAGCGGCTGGCTGCACGGAGACCGATCTTCCGCGCCGGTTGTCCGATCTATCGAGTTGGCGCGAGCGACGAATTTTTAGCTAAAGATCGTCGCGTCGCGATTCCCTGCCAACCATAGTACACGCTTATCGGTTTTCGTGCCGTTTTCGTGCCGTTTTCGTGCCGTTTTCGTGCCGTTTTCGTGCCGTTTTCGTCGAGCGATATTCGTTAGGCGCCGCGGACACTCGTCGTATCTCTACGAAACGCGTACCGAAATAACAAGAAGGTTTACGCGTTCCGATTCGCCACCGTTCTTTTTCCACGACGCGTCCTTTTTCACCGTATAAGCGGTCGATTCTCTGGAAATCGAAGTACGCTAAGCAGAAGAAAACGCGGTTTGAAATGAATTTTCAAACGGACGATTTTCACAAATCTAAAACCGATACGAGGATAGAGCGAGGTAATTCGATATAGGAGATTAAGGTTTCCGCTTGTATTTGTTGGGGCTAAAAAAACATAGATAAACCGCGTGACGCGTCTCGGAAGAAAGGGACGACGCGAAAGTTTCGGTGAGAGCGGTGCGGTGCGGTGCGATCGCGAACGCAAGACCGGATTGGAAAAACGTTACATCGGATGAAAAGTTGATGGAGAACAAACTTTGGGCGGAGAGCCGGTGGATCGATTAGGTTGTAACTAGCGGTGTTTGTTCGCGCGTTGACCGTTGTGTAACTAGCGAAATGAAAAATTTAATCGGGAATGCACCCGCGCAGATTTATTACTCCGGGATTTTAGAATAACGATTTTTTGCACCGAACGAGAATCCGAGACGTAGAATTCACGGTTAAAACGTTTTTAAAACCATCGGACCGTAAGAAATCGTAGAATAAAATAATCTCGTACCAAAGCGTCTCGATATTTGTCGTCGATAACAATCGCTTTCCATCGCTTTTAATCGATACGTTTTGACCAACTTTCAAATTTCCTACGAGACATCTCTGC
>CM074115.1:10970161-10984821 GCA_037178635.1 Bombus dahlbomii | reverse complement strand
GGCGGGCAGCGGCAGCGGCAGCAGCAGCGGCGGACTCCTCCTCATGTTCACGTTTCGTAACACATTCTCACTGCTGTTGCTGCTACTAAGTACATTGTCGAGCATGGCCCTCGTTCTGCTGGAGATCTCTTGGCGACCGAACTGGCTGCTGGATGCGTCGACGTTATCAACGGGAAACTGCACTGTTTATACCACTGCCAGAACCATGAACCATCCTGCTGATTGATGCTGGGATTGAAACTCGCCGACTGTTGACCGAGTAACTGTTGCTGCTGCGTCAGCCACAGCCATAGTGCCTCGTCCACCTTCTTATTGTTGCTACTGCTACCGCTGCTCATGTTCCCGTCTTTCCTCGGTTTGCTGCTCGATCTTGAATGCTATTGGTCTCGTTGTTTTCCGGGGAGAGGCGGGCACCGGGGTAGATGCGCTTCAGCAGCAGGTGGTAAACTCTTCTCGTGCTGCATGATTTTGCGACCACCGAGTCCATTTGCGTCGGTGCGATCGCGATAGACTATGCCTCTTGTTGCTGTTAGTCAAATTATTCATGGTCGCGAGGCACGCGTTTCCGTGTTCTTTGTATATTGAAGCCCGTTCTCGACGAGACCGACGGTGCTGCCGTGCGATAAAGCCGGCGTCGTCATGCTCAACAAATTTTTGGCAAGCGTGCCGGTTGCGCCTGATAACAATCCCAATTGTTGCAAAAGCAACGAACTATTTTCGGGTCTCATGCCGGCCATGCTGGTCATCAGTCCCACGTAATCGATCTTCGGTTTGTTATCCGGTTTGCCATCCGAATCGTACAAACGTCACCCACGAACGACGTGCTAGCGCTCGTTACCGATGTCTGTTGATCTATTTTCAACTTCTTCGCACAAGACCCTCGTCCTCGCTCGACAAATTCGTCGAGGCACCGGCCAAGTTAGCAGCTGTCACGTTTCGCGCCGGAAGACGAGGCGGGCGAGTGGGCCTCGCTATCCGGCGTCGAAGAATTCCTCGCCATACCTCTGATCTTGTGCTCGGATTTGCACCATCCGCGTAACGTCGACTCCGGTACACCCGATATCGCGAGCAACCGATGCTTTGCTCTCTCCTCGTGAACCCTCTGTATAGCGTCCATCTTTTCCGAAGCGGAAAGCGCTCTTAAGGGGCGCTTACCTGGTCGCGCCGATTCACCTCTCATTCCGGCGAGGCGATTATCTTTCGCGCCTTCTCGGAAACGATCTTCGTAACCAACACCACCGTCCTCTGTCGTCGTGATACCTTCGTAGATCACTCGCAGATCTACGTTGATGATTTTGCGTTCTGTGACACGCCACTTATCGCCAACGTTCGATGAGAGTCGAACTCGTAAACGCCTGTAAAAGTTACAGAAAACAGAGAGAATCGATAAGTATCGGTGTCCAAAGGTTTTTGCGTATGCCACGCTAAACACGATTTATCGAGGCGCTTCCGAGAGAACGCAATGCAACGAGGAATCGCGCGCCAACTCGAATTTACGAATTTACGAATTTACGAATTTACGAATTACGAATTTACGAATTCACCAGGAACGGAGAACGGTTTCGTCTCACGAAACGAGTAATCGTCGAGAAGGAAAACGCATCGAGCGTGGTAATATCGATCGTCGAAGAAAATGTCGATGAGAAGGAGAGGTGGAAAGAGAAGAGCGATGGGGAACAAGAGTTTCGGGAAATTCGAAGATGTCACGATGTTCGAGCGGAATTGGAGCGCGACGAGCGATGACGGGTGTGTTTCGCGTTTGTCCTTGACGCCGTCCTTTCGTCGAATCGTTGCGTCGAGTCTGTGAGTGTCTTCTTTTTTTTTTTTTTTTTCTTTTTTTTATTGGCACTGTCTCTTTTCTCGCGAGCCGGTCGTCGGTGTATCTATCTCACTGTCGCTGGCTCGAGAGTTGCGACGCACGCACAACAGCGAAACGGACAAGACACAACTGAGAACAAAGAGGAGTGGAGAGCCACTACGCGTTCGTACACCGTTTGCGCGAAAAAGACGGAGAATAGACGCACGATCGTCGGGGTTCGCGAACGACGAATATATACAATACCGCGCGTTCCACGAGAGAAAGAAGGATATAGAAGGCGACAAAAAGAGAACTAACGAGGAGACGAACGAACGCGCGCAACGAACGAGGAAAAGAAGACGACGGGCGGGCGGGCGGGCGGGCGGGCGGGCGCGATGTGTCCGAAACGCACGATTCGAAAACGCGACGACGAACACCGAACTAGATCTGTGACTGACCACTGTTACGGCTACCCGTACGACCTCTCTCAGAGACACGATATCGCGTGTGTCTCCTAGCCGCGTCTCTGTCTCGCACGAGTTCATCTTTCTCATTCCTACCACTCAATTCCTCGTGGTACAGCAATAATATCGTTTCCGCGCGGACTGCGGATTGGCTGATGTGGCCGCAAGCGAAGAACACCAGAACACCAAAGCAACGTGCACCGTTTTACTCGTGCTAGCGCGAGACGAGGACGTGTGTTTCGGATCGAGGGAACAAGAGAGAAAGGCTAGATGATATGGAAACGAGAGAAACGAAGAGATGAAAAGACAGAGAGCAGGAGGCGGAGGACGACGACGGTGTACGTACGTACGGGACTGAATAGCGGAGAAGTGTGGCAAACGGAGCGAGTAGAGAGAGAGTGAGAGTGTGTGTGTGTGAGAGAGAGAGAGAGAGAGAGAGAGAAAGAGTAGCGCTGCCACAAGCAAGGAGAAGGGAGGGCGGTAGACGAGGAGGGGAACCGCCCGACCGAGTTGTTTCATCATAAAAAAGTTCTTTATTACTCTCTGTGAGCGCATGTGCTATTCCACGGAGGAGGACCTCCCCCGACCGGCGTAACCACGTTTACACACGGTATTATTTACTACTGCGCGAGATACGAATCGCTGCCACACGCCGTGGCAACGGTACGGCGTACGGATCTCTTCCGTATCGTTGCCCACTGCTATCGAGTTTTCTTTTCGATTTCGTAGTACGTTGTTTCGACATCGAGTATCGGGTCGTCCGGGTCAACGTCGTGTTAAAAACGTTATTCGTCGTCTATTATCGTGGTCACAGTCCAAAATCGTTGCAATTTCACGGCGGTTGTTTCTCTTCGTATCGAAATCACCTTACCGACGACGCTTGTCGATTCGAACGAGGCGATCGGTGAAGGACGGTACTCGCACACACCAGCACGCACGAGTTCGCGAAGCTCTATCCATCTATCTCTCTCTCTCTCTCTCTTTCTCTCTCTCTCTCTCTCTCTCTCTTTCACTCACTCGCTTACTTTATCGAGCACGTCGCGCGCGTGTGTCCCCTGTCTCGCGGACAAGCAATTGGAATTCCTCGCGTGTCCACACGCAGGTCCGATATAGTTGGATGGCGCGATCTGGAACGTGAACGTCGATCGATCGCCTTCTCGCGCGCGTCACAAGACCGCTCGAGGCTTGCTGTGACGTTTCGTGACAACGCTCGGAGAGAACGGACCAGACACAGGATAAAAGAACAGGAGAGGAAAAACACGAAAAAAGTTAGAACGGAGCAAGCACGTTTATAAACGCGAAAGAATCTTTCCCTCGATCTCTTCTTCGTCCCTTTGTGTTTGGTGTCGCTTTTTCCCGTACCGTAACCGAGAAATTCGCGCGAGCGCGTGAAAAAGATTTCACAAAAAAGTTTCTTCTATTACGGAAGAGTGACATTCAGAAGAAGGGGAACAGAAAAAGAAACTTTCAACTTGAACTAAAGTCGACGAATTGGAAGCACTACGTATAAATGATGCAAGCATGACACGTCGGCACTGATCGATCTTCACTATTCACTTTTTCAATTCACTTTCTTCTCTTCACTGACAAGTTCGATGACAAGATCGTCGTATCGGTGATGATCAACAAAATTTAAACGATTCTCGGATTGCGTTCCGTCGGCGCGTATGCCCGTATACCCGTATACCCGTAACGCGCGTTATTCGAAAATCAGAAAAATCAGAAAAATCAGAAAAATCAGAAAAATCAGAAAAATCAGAAAAATCAGAAAAATCGATAAAATCGGTAAAATCGGTAAAATCGGTAAAATCAGAAAAATCGGTAAAATCGGCATGCACTGATTTGAAACTATTCATGCGACACGATGTATCTTACAGCGTGAAAAATAATAAATATTAGTCGCGTGCAAAAACTGTAACACCAACGATCCTCACCTGATGGTGGATCAACCTCGACTGAACCACCGTTGTCTGCGCGGCGCGTCGCGTAGCTCCTCTCTCTCTCTTCGACTAGCGAACCTGTGTGGTGATGATCGTCGCCGATCAGTCGATCCGTCCGGTTCTACTGCCCACAGTTAAATGTTTCGATGAATGTGCACACGGTACGGTACAGCTACAGATCAGAGCGTACGACAGGGGTGGGGATGCGTGAAACCGAGAACACACGATGCTCTCCGGACGAATCGCGACGCTCAACTGCGGCAGTGGTCGTTGCCGGCTTTCCGCGGACTCGCAACGCCGTCTTCTGTTCCATTCCCCCCGCGTCTCGCTGTTACTCCGCCCCACTACCCGACTTCCCCTGGCCGTGCGGCACCGCACCATTCGGCCCTTACCCCCGCCCCGTCCTTCGGTCCGCCCCCTTGCCCCTGTAAAACTCCGCCGCAGCCCAGCTTGCGCCTCGCCTTGCCTTGCCTTGCCTTGCCTTGCCTTGTCTTGTCTTGCCTTGCCTTACTATCGCCTTGCCATTGCCATGCCATGCCATGCCATGCTTTGCCATGCCGCGACGCGCGTCTTGCTTTATCCTCGCCGTGCCTCTCATCTTGCCTATACTCTCGCTCTTCTAACGTTACCTATCCTACCCTCCTCCCCTCTGCCCCTCGCCAACCTCGTTCATCGTTCCATAGCCGCCCTTCCGCCTGCTCCTTCGCGTTCGCGTCCTTTTCTTCCTTTCGTCCCTCCGGTGTTCCTCCCATCGACGACGATGTGCTGTCGAACCGCGCTTCTCTCGTTCTTTACCCCTCCGCGCCCTTATCCACTAAAACCCCTCTTCAAGTCCTCGACCCTTGCCGATTCTCTCAACCGTCGTCTCCATCGTCGTCGTTGTCGTCGTCGTCTTCGTCGTCTTCGTCGTCTTCGTCGTTTTCGTCGTTTTCGTCGTTTTCGTTTGGTCACGACGACTATGATTCTTCTGTACAAATAAGTAGAGATGTATGTATCTACACATATACGTATAAGCGACGTCTATTTTTCCTTAACGCATTGCACGATGCTTTTAATCCCATGTACCTATATAGAGAGAGTCTCGCGCGTGCACGCTGCACACGCGAGCGCGATCGCCGTCTTCGAGACACGGCGTGTCCGAGTTTCCGGTCGGCCGACTGTTCATAGCGGCAGCGAGGGAACGAAGCTAGGCGCGGTGAGGCGAGACGAGGCGCGACGAGACGGGCGAGGTGAGGCAAACGGCTGGCCGCTCGCTCGGTCGTCGTGAAATTTACGAGCGACGCGATTTTTTCGCCCGTGTCCCGAACGTCCGTTTAATTTCCCGCGATTCTAGGATCTCTCTGGCCTTCCTCTGAAATATAGAGGAAAAGAGAGGAACGTAGGAGCGGTAGAAGCAGAGTAGGAGGAAAGAGGGTACCCGGACCCGTCGCAAAACCCTTAAATCCGACCCTCTCTTCTCCACTCTCTCTCTCTCTCTCTCTCTCTCTCTTACAGCTCATGGCCCCTAGGGAAGAGCCGGATTTATGAGCGCGGCCTGAAATCCGTACGCGAACGCGGCGACGGCGAAGTTACGGAGAGCCGGAGAGAGCCGCGAGTGTATAAGAAGGAACGCCGCGCCGTTAATTCGCGGATAAATTTACCGTGCCTCTGGCGGCGTATTTACCGTGGTAAATACGCGGCGCTCGGACACCGGCGCGACCGGGCACCTACGTCGATTTCTTTTTCGCGGCCGAACGAGTATCGCGCCCTACCCTGCCGATAATTATCGTCCGCTTGTGCGCGCAAGAGAGGCCACGCACGCTCACGTTCGCGCTGCAACGCCACGCCAGCTCTGGCCTTCTTCGAGTCCCACTTTGCTCGCATCGACACGGCCACGAAGCGACACGGCTTGACTCGTCGTAACGCAGGACACACCGGCAAAACGCGAAGACGAACAGACCACGTTATATTACCTGTACGCTCTTGGGATTGGTAAACCGGGGAATGCCTCGAATGCTACGGATTTTTCGCTCGTTCCAGAAATAATCGTACCCCGAAATATATCGGTCTCTCCCTATGTATATACAGGCGCGTATACGTGCACGCACGATGTGTGTACGGTAAGCGGACGTTAAAGGGGAACGCGCGCCGGTTAGAGGGAAAAAAAAAACAAAAAAAAAAAGAACGCGTTCGCGTTTTATGTAACGCGCGGCGAACCGTTCGTACGGTGTGACGGGACGGGAGGGGAGGATAGGGAGGATCGATCAAAGTCGAACGTCGATGACGATGACGGGGAACGACGAAGGGGAGGACGAGCGAATAAAGAAGAGACGTTAATCGTTAAGCCGGGGAGCGAGAAGAAAAAACGGCAAACCTGGTCGAATTTATATATTACATTTTACCTATATATGTATATAAATATGGATCTGCATATTACTTACATATCACGTCGCGTTACGTTTGTACACGGTTCTCTGTGTACATAATCGACGTACGCGTATGTAACAAACTACGCACGATGTTTATCGATAAAATTGGTGGTAGGAAAGGCAAGAGAGCGGTCTGTACCGTTATCGAGGAAACGGCGTTACGAAAATATTTCGAGCGCGCACTGAGATCGAAAAGATAGCGGTGGCGCGCGGACGTCACCGGATACACCTTATCGATCTCGATATCGGTGGCTCGCCGAGAGAGAAAGAGACGACGCGGTCGGACGTACGGCGGCCGATTAACGAACGGAGACTCGCGCAAAGGGGAAAGGACGAAGGCGTGAAAGAGAAAGGAGTGAGGAGCGGCGAGAGGCGGAGGAGGAGGAGGGAGGGAGGATGAGGAGGTGGATGAGGAGGAGGACGGTCGGTCGGACGGACGGACGGACGGACGGACGGACGAACGGACGAACGGACGAACGGACGAACGGACGAACGGACGAACGAACGGATGGACGGATGGACGGACGGACGGACGGACGGACGGACGGACGGTTCGAGAGGGGAGAAGAGGGCAAAATCGATCGACACGTCCTCTCCGGTACGCGGCGAGGGCGCACTTTGCGCGACGCGCACAGACAACACCGTCGAGGCAAGCCCGTGTGCTCCTTGGCTACTCGAGCCGGGTAACACGTACAATTAATTTTCACCTGCTTCCCTCGCAGCTCGACCTTTCGCGGTAGGATGTACGCGTTGTATAAAGAGAGAGGCAACGAAAGGTTTTACAGAGGTAACCGCGACTCTCGCAACGCAGCCAGGCTTTGTCGGTGTGCGGCAGCGCGCGCGCGCGATCGCGTTCACGCGCTACGTGACACGCTCGCCAGTCCCCGACGTAACGGTCTGCGATCGTTCCGCGAAAAAGACGCGCGTGTGCCGGATGAGAGAGGAGAAAATGGCCTGGATTATTTTCGCGACCAGGTAGAGACCAGGGTCGCCCGGATCTCGAATTTAAAGCCACCTTCTGGCTGAAAAATTCAGTTTCCTTCCTTTCTTTCTTTTTTTCCATTTTAACCGAGATATACGTAGCTGAGATTATCGTTCGAGCAAGCAGGAATATTTTGTTCGTCACCTTGAATATTTTTGAAATGTCTTTCGATTAGAGGCGATTAGAGGCGATTCGCTATACGCGATTCGTGTATAAATTACGTATTCGACGACGCGTTAGTATCGTTTCCGATAGATTCGATCATGTGCAATTTCTCTAGTCGCGTTGAATCGCGTTGTACGAAACGTTCGTATTAGGGAATACTCGTGGTTGCGCGGAATCGTGTCACAATTGTGTTTTCCCGAGAAAGAAGCAACCGGTATTGGTTAACAGGAAGGACTCTATCTCTCTCCGCGAGCTGTGCTAGCGTATCGTCTAAATGATTTCAACTTTGAAATTCCGCCGCGTTCCTTCGATTTATTTCTTCATTGGAAAGTTGCACGGCAAAGTCTCGCGAACTCTGCAAGCTCCAGAAACCCGGAATCCTATACGAAGTTCAAAGTCTCGTATAACTTTGCCGTATCCATATGTATCCCGTCTCCCCTCTGTGCGAACCAGTGAAAGTGTTCCAACTCTGTTAAAATGGAATGATCTTCCGTTTAATCTTACGTCATATTTTCTATAGATTTTACAGATTCCGAAAAACACAGCGTGTTTTGCATATCTTTCTATCGCTTGACGATTCCAACAAGTAGGAGCTGCTGCTGCTGCTGCTGCTGCTGCTGCTGCTACTACTACTACGTTCGACTGACCGATTTTAATTGAAACTTGGAATATCGATAGAATCTAGAATTTTCACATTCGATGAAACAAAAATTCTTATAGTTAAGGGGTATTATACGCGTGACTCGTTATATGCATTATCGTAATAATGTCGTTCTCCTTTGTAAATAACAATAACCATAATAATAAATGATAAAAATTTACGATGTAGATGGTAGATAATAAACCGGATTGTAAAATTGCAGTTTATAATAACCTACGAATCGATATAGAAGAGTGAAAAGATAAATAAGACTTGTCTCGGTATTGGCACGACTATTTGAACGTGACTTAAGCTGGTCCTCGATCGAAAGGCAAGCTTTAAATCGGTTTTAAGTAAAAATCGGTGTTCGGTAATAAGGTACAGCGAGAGCATTCCGATAATCCGGGTTCAGGTAAACCAATAGCCGAGTAAACCTTCTTTCCAAAACTATATTCTATTTCGGTGTCGGTATTCGTCATCGGTCGTGCAACAGTAAATAAGTCTTTCCCTTCGTAAGACAATCGTTAGCCTTGGCTATTGTTCATCCAAGTATTCAGCAATTCGCTGTTAATCCTCTGGGATTACCAATCGGTTTGCCGAACGTTATTCGTGTCGCTTATTTATTAAACCTTCTGTTCGATCGAACCAACATAGGCGTTCGCTTTAGACACGTTAATTACGATAATTAAAGGGATCCTTGGTAAGTGGAAAGTTTCGTGTCGTTCTATTTTATGTATGCGAATTAATATCGCATAGCGTAGTTATCGATCACAAAGATAGGAATATTTTTCCAACTTCCAATTTCGTAGGAAAATTCTACGCCTTCGTTTCCACGTTCGTGATAACTATCGATAGAAATTTCGTACAGCGATTAGTCGACCGTTTGCTTATAACACGAATAACACGTAGAACAAAAGAGAAAAACACAAAGAGGACGGTTTGTTTTTTAGAAGAGGGGGCGGGGGGAGGGCGAAGATACGATGGATTCGGCAGATAAGAAGTTGGCGAGGGTAAAAGACAGCAACTAAGAGCTAATAGGGCGTATAATGGAGAGCGGTTGTATAGCGTACGATTACGCGGATGTTTTATAGTATTCTCGCGCTGCCGGCCGAGGGTACGTTTAATAATTCCATAGAGCACTTAAATCACACTCCGGACGAGCATGGTTTGGCGTCGTTTTTCTTTGTTTCGCTTTTACACGAGTATCGAACAAAGACAAAAGTTAGAAGATCGGAATGAAAAGGGACGAGGGGGAAAAAAAAGGGGATTAACTTGTTGTCCAAGTGACCGACCGTAAGGAATAAAAGAAGTTTATGACCTGGGCCAAGTCGCTCGAGGAAAAAGAAATTACGATACACTGACCTGTGTATAGGTGGCTACCTTGCACGATAGTCACAGGTGTTTCCGTTGCTATTGTCGCGAACAGGGACCGTGCATCGAACATTAACGAAACTACCGTTACGATAGATACAGAAACGTTTGAAAAATCCGGAAACAGACTCGGACGAACGCTCGAGAGCTTGTTCGATTTGTTCGCTGGCGATCGTGCGATCGTCTTTGCTTGCTTCTTCGACATTTGAAAGTCGTAACGTTGCTGATCGAATCTCGGTTTGGAGACATTTTTCCAGGCCAACAACTCCTGTTGGCGATCAAAGGTTATACAGGTTTCTGTACGGTGGTTTACCTCAAGCCGAAGAAACTAACACGGTAGAACGTTATTCGTCAACTTTACGAGATATTAATTGTTAGGAGGTCGTTGTACTTTCTTTTACGACGCTGTCGCAGTTGAAAACGTCCCTAGCGAGCGTAGATTTGGACAGCTTTCGTCGTTTGTAATTGGTACGATTGGACACGATTGTGCTATCGTGCACAGCGACACGCATATATCGATATACGCGCAAGACGTGCCAGCTACGACCGAATATACGACCAAGGGAAAATTCTTTGAAACGTCGGATCAAGTCAGGTCAAGGGGGTTAATCTGGCGATTCGTTTTAACGCTATTTACGAACACGCAGCGATCGAACAAGGTTCCACAGGATGATAAGCGAAAAGCCAGTCGATCGATCGCAGCTTTTTCCTCAATGGAAAATCCAAAGAGACTAGATGCAAGAAACGGAGGCCCCCAGCTTTGACGAAGACGAATGCCCGGTGTCGCGTACACTCGGCGCCGAACCACGGAACCAACAGCAGGAGAAACGAACGAACACCGCGAGAGAAGCAGAGAGAAAGACGACACGATGGGGGGGGGGGAGAGAGAGAGAGAGAGAGAGAGAGAGAAAGAGCATGGAGAGTGAAGTTCATTCATAAAAAAGAAAATTATTACGCCCGCGGTGAAGCGACTCCCGCAAAGTGAATAATGCCTGCTGCCCCCTCTCTCCTCCGCCCTTCGCCCTCTTCCCTCTCCCTGTTTTTAACTCTAACTCTCTCTGCTCGCCTGGTCGGCACAGTCTGCGACTTCTGAACGACGATTATCCCCACTCGTTCACTGGCTTTCTTTCTCTTCTTCTCTCCCTCTCTCGATCATCGTTGCAACCGTAAAAGATCTTCCGTGATAAACTTCCACCCTGCCACGCGGTCGAGGGTCATCTCACTGTGCGCGGCTCTGCACCGAAAGTGGTATACACGAAAAAGAGAAAGGCAGAGGGAGGAAGATAGATGGGCGGTAGGACGAAAGTTGGACGAGTTCTTAACTCGCTCGTTTAATGCTCGGGGCTAATGCAACCGCGTGGATGAAAGTTTGAAAAGAGTCGTCGATATATCGACACACCGGTCGTACGTATCGAGATCCACGGGGCGAAGGAGCAACGAAGATAGCGATAGAACGAGATAGAGGAAGAGAGCGAGAAATATCTAGCAAGAGCGAGTGCGGGGGTGGTTTGGGTGGGTGAGAGGCAGAGCGCATGTACGAGAGCAATGGGAGAACTACCTAACAGTTCCCGACCCGTTGACCCCTAAAGTTTGCCGAGCGAGAATTCGCATTCCGTGAATGGGGCAATTCATAAATGTATCTCCCGATGTCTCTCTTTCGTCTGCCGCCTCTCTCGCGCACCCTCTCGCTCCTCGCGGGCTCCACGTGGATTTTCCATCGCGTTCCCGTACATTCAATACCAACCTGCCATTCTCTTTCTCCACCAACCCCTCGTAAAACGATTCTTCTTTTTCTCTCTCGTCCTCGAGTGTTTTTCTGTTTTCTGTTACCGTTTCTGTTACTGTTTGCGCTATTTTTCCCCTTTTTCTCCCTATCTTTTTTCCTCCTCTTTTTTTTTTCTTTTTTTTCTTTTTTCATTATTCTCGTTCTGTTTCGTTCTGGTCGTACTCGTTGTCGTATCGCGACAACAGGGACAGAGAGAGAGAGAGAGAGAGAGAGAGAGAGAGAGAGAGAGAGAAAGAGGGAGAGAGAGAGAGAGGGTACACGTGCCACCCTGGAATCACAGAGATGTTTTGACTCGGTTTTAATGGATGTTCCGCGTACACGCGATTAACGCGTCCCGATGCTTTTCAATTTTCGCGCAACGCTAGCTAGAGCTCGGCTCGTTCGAGCGTTCGCACGCCTCGACCCGTGAAAATCGTATTAATTGCGACGAGGGGGGATGCCGCGCATAATTGCGACCGGATTCCCTCGATCGGACCTGCAAACTAATCTCACAACGTTTGCTCCTTCCGTCTTCGGCCTTTCTGCTTCTCGTCTCGCTTTTCCTTCAACTTTTCCCTCCTCCTCCTCCTCCTCCTCTGTATCTTTCCTCCTTTCTTCGTGTGTATCGCCGAGTTCGCATACTTTCGCAAACTTTGTTTGCTGTTCTTGAAAACTTTTCAATCGGTTTCACTCTGGCAAAACTCCCTCGCAACGCGAAAGATACATCGGTACCCTGTTGCAGCGGCCATTCAGAGAAACGTTTGCCTGGTGTTTGTGCGAGAATTAGCCGGTCCGCGTGTTTTCTCGCTGGAAGAGCAAAGGAGGAGAACGTGGACCCTAGCGAAGATCCTTTTAGCCGTTATTCTCGCTGAACGATGTCACGGGATTCATGGGAGGGTGAAGGAAGGAAAGGGCAGCTTTCGAAATTTTCGTTCGTTAAAAAGGAAAATCGATATCCACCACCCTCGGTCCCGCTATATGTCGAACGCCCACGCAGTTGTTACCTCGTGCCGTACGCCCGCGCGCGTATCTCTGCGATCTCGCATCTACCTGGACACCCACGTAATCGGCAGCCGAGTGGAAATCCTGGTAGCGGCTGGTCGACGATGGAAGGCGAAGATGGCGAGCAGAAAGGGGTGGTCGTGCGTAGCGAACGAACGATCAAAGGCGAAATACGAGAAACTAAAAACCACCCTGAGGGAGAAGAAACAGGAAACGAAGAAGAAGCGAAGAAGAAGCGAAGAAGAAGCGAAGAAGAAGCGAAGAAGAAGCGAAGAAGAAGCGACGGAGGAGGATGAAATAGGACGAATATAGAGAGGGAAAACGCGGAGATCACCTCGAGCAGTGGCGTCTACCGTGCTTCGGGAATGTGCGAGCGAAGAAGCGAGACGGAAATACGACGTGAACCGAGAGAGAGAGAGAGAGAGAGAGAGAGAGAGAAAGAAAGAGAGCAAGAGAGACGGGGAAAGGAAGCGCGATGCAAAGGTGTGTTTGGAAGGTGTGCGGAGGAAGAGGCGGGTCTCCGTGGAAATTTACCGGAGCGCGAGTTACGGCAACTTGGCCGTAGCTGCTCCAAGCTACGCTACGTGGAGCTCTCTAACGCTATAGCCTCGACCGTTGGTTGGTTCGTTCGCTCGGCTTGCTCGTTCGCCACCCGTATAGGTATACACCGCGGCTTTCGCATCCGCGGCTAAGAGCAAAGGGGCGCCAAGGGTTCGGGTCCGTCGCCGGATGGCGGAGGTATCCTAGGTTCAGAGGGATGAGGCGGTTGCGAGAGGGTAAACCGGTCGTTTGCGCGCGATAGAAAGGGACAGATGGGGATACAGCGCGCGCGGAGCCATGGGTCGCGAGAGGCGAGAAGGACGGACGCCGCACACAGGGTTCGGGATAGACGAGGAGACGCGTAAAGGAAAGACAGAGAACGGAGGAGGGTAACGGAGAGAAAAGGGGGATGGTGAAAGCGCGGTTGGCGATGGGCGAAGAGGGCGAGAGAGAGAGCTTGGCGGCGACGTACGCGCGCGGCAAGGGTCGCTCGAGGGATCGTGGCGAGAGAGAGAGAGAGAGAGAGAGAGGAACGGGAGAGCGCGCGGTCGACGCTGAACAGCGAGGAGAGAGAGAGAGAGAGAGAGAGAGAGTAACGTGGACGCGCGCGGGGGCTTGGCGCGTTTCTGGATAGGCAAGGGGGTTGGAGGAGGGTCGAGGTAAGGGATGTGGGGTGAGTAGCGGCGACGGTCGCGGGGAACGGCGAAGTAGGTCGTGTCTCGCTCTCCCTCGTTTCGCCCGACGATCTTTCTGTCCCTTTCTCTCGCTTTTGGTTTCTCTCGCTCCGCTGTGTATTCCGCGGTAAACGGCCAGGCCTGGTCGACGGACCCTCGCATGGCCTGCAGCTGTCTCCTAACCCCTCCCGTCCTCCCCTTCGAACCGCCACTCCATTCGTCCGTCCGTCCGTCCGTCCGTTCGTTCGTCCGTTTGTCCATTCGTTCGTTCGTTTGTTTCTTCGTTTGTTTCTTCGTTTGTTTCTTCGTTCGTTTCTTCGTTCGTTCGTTCGTTCGTTCGTTCGTTCGTTCGTTCGTTCGTTCGTTCGTTCGTTCGTTCGTTCGTTCGTTCGTTCGTTCGTTCGCTCGTCGATCGTCGATCGGTCGGTCAATCGGTCGGTCGATCGGTCGGTCGGTCGA
Organism: Bombus dahlbomii; assembly: GCA_037178635.1. Taxonomy (NCBI): domain Eukaryota; kingdom Metazoa; phylum Arthropoda; class Insecta; order Hymenoptera; family Apidae; genus Bombus; species Bombus dahlbomii. Next base: position 10,970,613 of record CM074115.1, on the reverse strand, counting down.
TCGATCGGTTGGTCGGTCGGTCGATCGGTCGGTCGGTTGGTCGGTCGGTTCGTGAGTATTCCTCGGTTCTCTCTCGCTGTACTGGCCTTGCTCTCTGTTCCCCGATATCCCCGCGCCATTGTACTCTTGCCATTCCTGTCCTCTCTTCGCCGTTCGCCGATGCTGGCGATCCACCCTACATACACCCTGCGAGAGAAGGAGAACCGATCGGGGAGTAAGCATCGGATAGAGAAGGATGGATATTGCGAGGGTGGTGCGAAGAGGGAGGTGTAAGCTTCGGAAGGGCAGCGTCGAACCACGAGAACGCGATTCTACCTCGGCCCTATGTACCAGATAGCTCCGAGGACCGAGTGACGAGGCGAAAGAGAGGGACGCGAGGAGAAGGAGGAAAGAAGAATCGGAGGAGAGCGAGAATGGTGACCACATCACGGTGAAGAGAGGATACCGCGGGC
>CM074115.1:10957661-10967661 GCA_037178635.1 Bombus dahlbomii | reverse complement strand
GTGCGTTTCGCATTTATTACAACGCATATCGTTTTTACAACGAGGCTCGTACAACGAGATTCGTATGCGTTAGGGTTCTCTCGTGCGATAATTTAAGAATCGGTTAACGTTACACGTTGCGAATTACAGTTCGCTAAAGCTATTTCGTCGAATAGCAGCAAAAGTTTTTGCGTTCGTGGTCTCCTCCGACTTACCGATTCATACGTACGCGTACGTGTGTACGTACGTATAGACGCGCGTCTCTGTATACCTTTCGCTTTCTCTCTTTCTCGCCCCTTTTTCTCTCTTTCGCTATATACGTATACAATCAGTAAACGCAACAAGTTTCCTTTTTATACGGTGACCTACAGGTTATTCAAAAGGAAGCTTAAAGCAGAGAACGGTATTATTATCGTGGTAGGTCACGAGGGAAACTTATCGGTCTTCTCCCGCAAAAATCGTTTCCTCCACCCCCTCCTCATCCTCCTACAAGCTTCTCTTCTTGGCTCGTTCCTCTCTATTCTACGAATTCTCTCGACAATTGTATTTAAAGTCCGTGGCGATTTAAGGGCTCGTTTCTCACCCTCGTCGCTCGCTCTCTAAACAGAGAACCTCCCGAATGTTTTAATTGAAATCCCCCTCTCTTTCTCTCTCTCTCTCTCTCTCTCTCTATCTATCTATCTATCTCGATGTATATTTAAATTTCAGCGAACGAAAGTCAACGCTGGCTCGATCGCCTGTCGTTCGTCTATCTATCCAGCTACTTTTTCTCCTTTATACACCCATCCTCCGGTTCTCTTCTCGATACCGAGCTGTTCAGATACGCTTTACCTTAACAAGAATATCCCCCATTTACATACTTTCAACCAGATTACTCTGTACAGCGTACCTTTTTCTTCTGAACCTTGTTAACTCGGTACCGCGTAAAGTTCCCTAATTTCTAAGATGCCTCTGCTCTCTTTGTACTCCTACTTGTGCGTGTGTATATACGGTTAAACGGTCCGGACCACCCTCGTCCGTCCCAAAATGCGCGTCACGTAGCGATCTTACAACCTTCTGGGTAAAAAGAAGAACGGAATAATAGGGGTGAGAAGAGGAAAGAGGAGCGAGGCGAGGCAGGATTTTCAGCGAACAGAGGAAAGCAACGCGCGGAAATAATCAACGATCGTTGTCGCTAATTAAAATGGTCACGGTACGGAGGACAGAGGAGCACGGCACCAAAATGGAATGTCCGTGCCGCGTTTGACAAATCGTTGGGACCGTTTCCTTTCTCTATCCTCGACGACTCGGTCAAGCGCGGTCCATGCACGCTACCTGCGGTTGTCGCAACTTCTCGCAAGTATAAGAGAATAAAGAGAGAGCGAAAGAGAGACCATCCTAAATGGGCGACGATCGACAAGACGAACAACAATGACGCGGATCACCGGCCAAACCGCCTTGCAACTCCCCAAAACGGCTTCCAACGGCCCCCATTCTTCGAACAGCACCGAGGATAGGATTAACCTTTTGACGTTGGGTTTCTTGCGAGACCGAGAAAATGATTTTACGACTCGGGTTGGGTTTAAGCTGTAAGTCCGAGGGTCATTGTAATTTTCTACATTTGAAACTCGAAACAGTACGGATTAGCAAGTCTAAATTTTCCGCCAGTTGCAAGACCGTGGGTGGCTTGAAATTTCCTACTTTCCTTTTACCGGTTGTAAAATTGTTTCCTCCGCGTAAAGTTTAAGTAGAGAAGGTCGTTCAAGTCCATCGCCGCGTCAAATTCTTTCAATTATTCGAAACCTTTCTTCCTTCGAATTTCGTCATGGAAACTCACGAACGTTCGACTATGTGTTAACACTTAGTCCAACGCGCATTTTTCCAAGTATGCAGTACTGATATTCGTTACTCGAGAAACGAAGAAGTCTAAAAATGGTTTCGGTGATTAATTATATTTTGCGGTAACGATTTTATTCGACGATTTCGACATATTGTGTTTATACGAAACATCAAATTGAAAGTATAATAAAAAGATAAAATTAAAGACATTAATTCCTGTATTTTGTTATATACTGTACTTTCTAAAATTAGAGAAAGAGAAACAACAACAAGAAAAAAAAGAAAAAAGAAAAGAAAAAAGGAAAACGCATTGTTAAAACCAAAAAGGGAGATGTCCCCGTTCGGTCACGCAGCGATGTTCTCCACAAAGAGCGGATCTGCCTATTCGATCGGCTAAGCGTTAAGTTGGAACGTTGGAAGATAAGGAGAATATCGTCTCGGTTGAAAGTAAAAAAGGTTTGGGAGAACGGCAAAGAGACCAGCGAAGTTGGTGAACAAACGAGAGAGGCGCATAGAAAGAGCACCTGTGTTATCTGTCCACGGTGAAACCAAGTAGAACAAATCGAATCGCGGCAGCATCCGCATTCAGCGGTGTTGCCTGTTGCTCTTATTAGATCGTTATTACATCACGGGCGAAACAGAGTTATCCGCATGCCCCGACGCGACGCACGGATTATTCGGCATTGTTCGCGGCGTTCTGTGCAGCGACACGATGCCGCGTCGTCGCATTTTTCCCTGCCCTGTATTCGGGCGTCTCCCGGCGATGCCTTTTCGGCTTGACATTTTTGGCGTTTAGGAAGAAATTCTTTCGCTCTCGTTTTCGCTTACGACGATACGAATTTTTCGGGAAAACGTAACTAGATATACTTGCAGGTGGACTAAAACAGTCAGTGTACGTACGTGTTACGAGGTTGATAGCGTAGGAAAAGTAAAGTTGTTTCGTCGAATGTCTGGACGACCGGATCGTTGGTTCGTTCTTACGGACGCTGAAAAACGTTTTGCAGGAAATTTTCGCAAGATTAGGCAACGGCCAAGCGTGCCAAAATTCTTCCTTCGGAAAATCAATAGGATCGATGGAGGAGCAGTTGCTTCGAGGCACAGCGTGCACGCGATTAATCGACAGCGAGAAAATGGCGGCCACCCCTCGGCTCAGGTGTTCGCATTTCCGTTTCCCGGATCCGGTGACAACATTGTGTGCGATCTGGCGTTTCGCGAGCTACGTGACCGTTCCTTGGTGCTGGTTTCGCAGAAAACGGGCAAAGTACGGAAGTGTAGGGATCGGGTAGGGTAAAAGAGCACGGTTCCGGACATTTTTCCGTGGTCCCGACGGGCGGTCACCGAAAACGGTCGCCTGCTTTTAGCTTGCAGCCTCTTATCCCTGTGTTCGTCAACCGTCACACGTATATTCCATCGACCAAGGACCGCGCGAACCCGGTCGCACGTGTAAGCGTTTTTGCGCTCTCTCTTAGAGGGAAAATCGGAGGGAAAGGGAAACAGAGTGACCGCTGAAAATGTGCGTAGTTTGGCTTTCGAGGGTGAGACCGAGGCTTTCTTCGAAAGATAAAAGCGTGCGAAAGAGAACCGGGAAAACCGGGAAACCGGAAAAACCGGAAAAACCGGAAAAACCGAAGAAAGAGGAAGAGAAAGAAAGGAAAAGGGAAAATGGTAAAGGGCACGACGACGCGGTAGATTCTGTACCTGAAGGCGATTCGCGCTGGTATATGTCGGTTGTATATCTTCGGTGAGCCACGTCGAGCAAGCAGCGACCGTTTCTAGGTAGTTGGAAGATCGGCCTTGCCACTTGCCACCCTCCCGCGGTCGCTTTCTGTTCCTTCGTTCTTTCGTCTATCCGACCCTTCTTTTCTTCGCTGTCCCTCTCTCATCCTCTCCCTTTTTGTCTTTCTCTTCTTTTCGTTCTCCCATGGGTCGTACCTCCCTCACCCATCGTCTCATCCGTGTTCCTTCCTTTTCCCGTAGCGCTTTGGGTATCGCCTCGCGCTACGGCTACGACTACGACTACGACTACGACTACTACGACTACAACTACGACTCGCCTTAACGCGACGCGATGCGACGCGACGCGACGCGACGCGATCCGACGCTACGCTGCGTTTCTTCGTCTCTCTTCATCCTTCCGTCGCCCTCTCTATCATCCCGTTATCTGCGTCTCTTTCTCTTTTCCATTGGCCGCATGTTTCACGCTCTCTCGTTGCCACCGCGCTCTACACACCACCGTGAAAAACATCTCTCCTCTACCAGCATACGCTCTCTGCTCTACTCTGTCTCTCTCTCTCTCTCTCTCTCTCTCTCTCTCTCTGTCTCTCTCCGCGAGTCGTTGGGTTAATCTGCGAGACAGCTGTGCCGGGGATACACCCTCGCCTAGGTTTCTCCTTTATTGCCGCGTCTTCTCTTCTTTTTTACGTCATTATTAAAGGCACGCCCCAACGAGGACGCTTCGGCTCGAGCTACTCGCTGGGATCTACCCAAAGACCCGTGTGCAGTGGAAGAAACGACGGAGAAAGAGAGAGAGAGAGAGAGAGAGAGAGAGAGAGAGAGAGAGTGAGAGAGGATAGAGCGAGGGTGGAGAACGACGATCGTGAAACGGGGCAAGAGGGAAAGAGGGAAAGAGAAAGCGTGGAGAAACGGCGACTCGCTGTGCAGAAGGGAGGAAGGAAAAAGGGAGTGAAAGCGAGGAGGAAAGGATAGAGAAAAGAGAAGACAGAGGCGACCACGCCGCGCTATGTCAGGCCCCGCTCTCTTATTCTAAATTATCCGGATACCTGCGCCGAGGAAATGACGGTACGTGTTATCGGCGACGTCCTCCTGCAGAGACCCGGCATTGTGTCCATGTACGTGCCGCGCTTCTTCCTTTCCTCGCCTATCTTTTCTTTCCTTTTGCTTCCCCTCTCCTCTCCTCTCCTCTCCTCTCCTCTCTTTTCATCCTACCTCCCAACCTCCTATCGCTCCGTCTTTCTTTGCCGTTATTTTAATCTTCGTCTTTCCATTCTATCCTGCCTTCGAAGTTCCAGTTCGACTAACCGACGAATAGCCGTAAGTATCCCGTCCGCGCCTAAAGAGATCGCCAACGAAATACCGCTGTTATCGTTATTAACGACTGATCCTTGGTTTAACGAATCCCTCGCGTTTACCTATCTTTCCTCGTATCGACTATGGTAAGTTAGTTTATCGTTCGAGGTAGTTTAAAGATGAGAGCGTGTTTTCTTACGAAAGTTGGAGGATGATTCAATTCGTGGGTCGTTAACGATAGGGTATGCAAATAAATCAGTGTCGGTCACGGTAGAGACAGTATCATCGTCTTAGTCATGGAATCGGGATAAAAGCATCCGAATGTTCGTCCAAACTTGTCCGGTTATGTTTGCGGTGACGCACTGTGTCAACAAAGTACAGCGTTCAGGTACATAGCATAAACGAGGCGATTGTTTGTCACGACTCTGTACGTAAGCATAATTACGTAGCAACGAGTTTCCTTCCGTCGAGTATCATCGGCCTTTCCGTTTCTCTGTTCCGTTTCCATTCAAAAACGACGTACGTGTATCGAGACCTATCAAACAGACTTATACGATAACCGGAATAGATACGCGAGTCCATCTTATTCGTACGAGCGTCTACACGCGACTGACCGATATTCTCTACTCCCCTTCCCATATTAATTCCCTCTCTCTAAGCGAATGCTTTACAAGCCGCTGTAACTCTCGATTCTGTTACCTCGAATCTCCATATCGGGCGCATAAATCTACGTAAAAATTCCAATCGATTCCGGTCGATCGCTTATTTTCCCAAATTTTTCAAAATCTCGCCGAACGTTCGTAAAAGCGAGCCAAAAAGGCGATCTAGGGAACACCGCGACGAACCGAAAATTTTGCGAATTCTCGCGTAACGAGTTTGCAAAGATTCTAATAACGCGTTGCATGTGTCCGCGACGAATCGCGGTAGACGCCGGTCCGTTGGAAAATTCGAAATCAGTTTTCCAAGGTAAAGAACGGAAAGGCTGACAGACGTTGTAAATTTGGAAATGCCAGCAGCACGAGCGGCGCGTTTCGATTTTCGAGGACGGCGGCGCGATGGTAGAAGGTTTGTCGGGGAAAGCGTTGGGTCTTCGGTCGTCGATGATCCCGTCGCGACACGGCGACGTCATTTTCGTGCTCGCAGCAGGCGGCCTCGAAGGGACGACGAAGGGGCGGCTTTAAGCGCAGATAAGTTAGCTACGACTTCGGTCGAAGTAACGGGAAAACCGATGGAGGCAAAAGCCGCCCCTCCCACCCCCCCTGCTCGTCCCTTTCCCCGTCCTCGCGTCCTTCCAACCATCCGTTTCGCTCGGCCTGTCGAGCGACAGACCCTCTCTCTCTCTCGCTCTCTCTCTCTCTCGCTCTCTCTCTCTCTCTCTCTCTCGCTTTCTCTTCTCCCTTTTCACCACCACCCCCCTCCCACCCCCCAACCCACCCCCTTCTCACCCCGTTCGTGCACGAGGGTACGCGCGCGCCACGTTCTCTCACGTATATACGTGTAGTGAAGTACGCGCGGAAAGGCTAACGGATACGCGTCGGGGCTAAAGGCCACCCTGCGCCACCCTCTTCCACCCCTTAGACACCCCACGCTTCGTCGTCTGTTTGCACGAGCGATCTCGCGCCGATTATTACGGGCTCGTTCACGGAAATGGCGCCGACGGTACTTGGATTTTCGACCTCGAACCCCGACGATATTCCACGGGTCCCCCTAGCCCCAATCCACCGTCGGTCTAAAACCGTGCTCTCCTTTATTCCGTTCTACTCGTCGTTCCACGGGGCCGTCGATTCGCTCGCAGACTTCGCCAAATATACCGTCGTATACGTCGTTATCGGCGATGGCTGAATGCGCTTTTTATTTTCTTCGCGAGTCGGACGTAAGAGGGAAATTTTCGTGACAACGCGACACGAAAAGGCACGTAGGATTCGTGCACGCAGGAAAGTACTTACGAACAAGGGTCAGAATGGGTTTTCTAGCGATCCTTTCGTTTATGCACGAGTATACCTGCTTGCTATTTATCACGGTTTACGCATAGGCATCTGCGAACCATCTGTTCTTCCGTGGCTTGCAGAATTTCAATAAAGCAATAAGTGCAATAAAGCAATATCAGCGTAGCCATTAGTAATGGCACTAACAGCATTGTTACCAGAGAAGTAGTAAATTATGCAAAAGTTTAGTTGTTTTATTACGGTACGCGAACAGTACGGTTTAAATCCTATCTGTGCCACTAAGCATCCCTGGCCTTTCGTTTGTCCTTCCAGTTCCTTTATTATCTTTCTCTCCTAGCAAATAGTTGGAAAAGTAACTATTTCCGTTCATATAATTTATTTGTACATTTACATATTTTGTGAGCAGTGTCCGCATAATTGCAAAATCTCTCTCGTAAAACGTTTAAAACGGTGACAAATACATTACTCATCGGTAGCGCACTATCCGTACGCCTCGTTTACCTGCGAAACAAAGTGACGTCGGAAAGGAAAATCAACAAGAAGGATGATTTATCGTCGTGATGATTTGGCAAAAATAATCCTTAAGATCGAGTTAATGTTGATCGTTGCGTTTCGGCAACGCTGCATAGTCGATTCTCGATGAAGTTGTCAAACGTTACACGAGGAAACCTACGAGAACCGGAAGAAGAAGGGACGAGGGAAGAAAAGTTCTCTGCCTAACGCGACGAGTTACCACCAGCGACGGTGGTGCGAGATCAGAATTTCAGATATAATTGACCGAGCATATAACGCGCCTTAGCACTTGGCGATTGGCTCGATCCAGGCGGTGGGCCCCGGCCGGTTTGCGCAGCTTTAATAAATGGCATTCGTCGACGGTATAATGGTAACGGTCACGGTGTGTAATCGGTTATCGGTGCTGGGTTTTGTCGGCTGTAGCTGTACGTACGCGAGCACGGGGGTGGTTGGATGGGACAAGGGGCGATCGTCGCGGTAACGGAATCGAATTAAAAGTTACACGACGAAACTGTAGCAGCCGTTTCCCTTCCACGGTTGTTGTAACGGCTTAACGGTACGTTGCGAGGCAATGATGCGTGCCGACTAAGGGATTACCTGGCCGTGCCTGTTTGAAAATTCGCCGCCGATTAACCGATCTATCGACGTCGTCCAAGCTGTGCTATAATTACGTAGACGCGTGTGTTAATCGCGTACGGTTAAGTCTCGCGATAGATTCGTTCGTCGACGATCGAGCAAGAAAGGGACTTTGTATGGTAACGAGGTATCGGGAACCGATGGAGAGGAACGTTCGAAAGTTAAGGTTCGACTCTCTTTTCCGATCGTACTCTGCTTCCACCTTCGATCGAGCTTGATAAAGAGCACGGAGAAGCGATACGAGCGTGAGATGGCAAACGACGTGATAGTTTGCGACCGATAGATCAAGATGGCGAAATGGAGCGAATAGCTGGTTGGTCGTAGAGCGAATCGTCGAGAAACTCGGCGAGCGGGAGAACGGAGCGGGGAATTTCGATGGCAGACTTTTGATACGCAACGCGTAAGGAAAATAGGAGCCGGCGATCATCGCCCTGGTTTTGTCCAAAGTTGTTCGAGTGGGGTGAGAGACCGGCTGGGTGGGGTTGCAGCGAGAGTCTAGTCGAGCATTAACATATACGGTGGGCCAAGGTCTCCGTTCACGGACCATCCTCCGGAACCTTTCATTTTTTCGCTCTCCGACACTTTCTGCCTCCGTTCCTTTCGTTCTCGACGCGCTCTTTCCGTTCCTCGTATTCTTCTTCACTCAACTTCTCCACTCGTACCGATCTCGCGTTAGACTGATAAAAATTCCACCGTTCTTTCGTTTCGATCAGTCGAGAGAGAAGTAATCGCGTCACGATTCTTCGTCCGTGTCCTCGTTTCTCACATCGAATTACCCAGCTACGCGAACAACAATTTCGTGCGTGAACGAGCTTTAACGCTCGATCTTTGAGCGTTAAAATACACGAACGAACCAGCGAAATAAATCCAAACAACGGAAATAATACAGTTTGCGCCTAATTACAAGACTCAACGAGACTTTGCGTCGCGTGTTTTTTTTTTTTTTTTTATCGGGATGTACGACGATAATTTATCTCGGCTACTCGCGGCGATCGCGCGACAAACGCGAAATTCCGCGAGTTTAGCATCGGTCTGTGTGGTGCGAATCCGATGCCGCGGTGAAATATCCGTGTCGCGGCTACGAATATTTCGCGTTGCTCTTTAAGGTATCTTTTAAGGGCTGCGAAACGGCGGCGTTCGTGATTGGCAGCTTCTTATTCCGATCTTTTTCTCTTTCAGCTTTTTTTTTTTTTTTTTTTTTTTTCTTTTTTCAAACGATAAATCCTTCTGCCATTCGTCCGCAGGATTTCTTCTCTCTTTCTGTGTCCGGTGTTTATCCGGAGAAGCCGCGCGCCGCTCATCGCGTTGGCCTCTTTCGGATTCGCAGCAGGCGGCCTTAAAAGCGAGCCCGTAATCTCGGCCGGCTCGCACCGGGGCCCCGTTCCGACCAACTTTCAGAGAGAAAAAGGGAGTGGAACCCGCAGGGAAAGAGAGGAGAGCGTCCGTCTCCTCGCGAGAGAGCGCGGGGTGAGTTCCGGGGCAACATGGCGGACCGTAGGCATCCGCCATATGGTGAGAAACTTCATCCGGCCCGCCGCGCCACGCCGTCGATTTATAACGCGTGGCCCGGGAACTGTCGCGAAACTCTCCCTCCCCTCTCCGATATTTTGCTCGTCGAATAATCGCGAACGTTTCCTTCTCTCTTCCTCTTTGTTCTTTTCTCTCCCATGTTCGTTCCTGTCTGTCGCGAAGCTGTCGCGAAGCTGTCGCGAAGCTGTCGCGAAACAAACATTTTTGCTCGGTTAGAGAACCTGTTAGCGTCGTTTGCCTCTTCTCTTTTTATTCTGTTTCTTCTTGCGAATTTTCTCGAACGCGACAGGTTTACAACGGTAATCGCCGAGTATGCGTTACGCGATTCGATCGTTCGCACGTGTACGCGCAATTGGAAATCGACCGCTGAAATCGCTACACGCGCGTCTTTGCCAGATTGCAAGATAGAAAAATCGTAGCTGTTTGTTCGGTTAGTTGTTCCTCGTAACTCGTTGGCGCTTTCAAAACTATATGAACGGCTGGTTGAAAGGGTGGGATTTTGAAAACGACCGTGGAAATAAAGAAGGAAATACGACGTTCGATGTAGAATC
>CM074115.1:10933618-10957161 GCA_037178635.1 Bombus dahlbomii | reverse complement strand
ATTGAATTCTAATCATCCGAATCATCATGCAAGAAATTAGTATGACCTGAACGAAGGGCGAGAGTGGGGAAAGGGAGAGCAGAAGGAAAGCAGACGTACATACGGACGCCAGAAAAGAGAGGGGGGGGGGTTAGGGAGATTGGATGGAAAGGTGGAAAGTTAAGGGGCTGCGCGGGTAAAACGAAGATAGGGACGAAGATACAGAAAAGGGGGGGAAAACGCCATATCGTGGACACCATTTGCAAACATGAATTTTCTGAATATTAATTAAAGGTATGAGGAGCGAGATTCGATAGCTGTACGCGTGGCCTCATCAGCCGGCGAAATGTGTATGGTTATTTTACCTCCCACCCGATACATGTTGGCCGTCATGTTGCTGGCGTCCTGTGTGGCCCCGAGAGCGAAATTAGCGTTCTCGTGGTTACCGTGGTTCTCGTGGTATTCGGCCGGCATCGGCATGAAGGCTTCTCGTCCTCCAACTACGTGAATCTATTAGCCGACACTTCCCACTTGTCCACGGAGTTAACACTTCGCGGTGTCACTCCATCGTGTTTGTTTGTCCCAATAATCGAGGAAAAAAAAATTTTCGCGCTAGCTTCTCTAAATCTTATTCGCACATCGATTCCGGTTATTTCCGCGTACAGATATAGAACATTTGAATGATATTTGTAAATGCACACAAGATATATAAAAAAAATTACACACTGAATTTGGCTCACGTGTCCGTTACCGTAACGAGCATCGTCAGTGGCCGTTGCTCCGTTCATACAGGAACACCGCCATTTTCATTTTGCCGAGCGGGCTACATACACGATCAGGCAATATATGGCCTGCTCCCCTCTACCGGGGGTTCTGGATTCACTTGCTTTCCTTCGTAACCCGCGTGTATTCAAAAACTCCACTTAAGATATCTGTTCGCGATTCCTAAGCATTATTTATTCGTTCCGATTCTATTACGGGATTCTACTTCGAGGAATTTTTGATAGAAAACACGTAATCAGACACGATACAACCCGGTCAACGAATACCACAAAATAAGGCCACGGATCGCATACTACTAAGACCCGACGATTGCGCGGTCTCGAAAGCGTCTGCGTTACCTTAAGCAAGAGTGGGGGTAACTGGACGATGAGTGCAAATTTGTCCGCGCACTCTTCAGCATACCCGCGAAATTCGAAATCATTTCCTTGATGTTTTTCTATTATTTACTATAAGATGTTTGTGTAAGAAGGGTAATTATTTTTTATTAAAAGTAAATAGATATTTACTTTGGATATTAAATATATTTATACAATAGAATGATTTATCTTATAAAATCGAATAAATATAGAAACACACATGTAACGTGACAATAAATTAAAAAAACTCTCATGTAGTATGTGAAATATTTATATATTTACGAAATTAGTCTTTCTATACAATTGCTTACGCGCAGTCACATATTTCATCTGTTTCAATTAATAAAAAATTGTATGTAAATGAATAGTTAAAATTACTCACTAGTTTGTAGAGCCTGTGTGAGCTTGCCTTTCGCGTAAAACGTTTGGTAATGTTTGACTAACAATAAATAATGACGAATAGTCGATTTGATGGAAATACGTAACGCAAAATTATATTTATATGTACACAGTAGTAATAGTAGTAATAATAATACATATTCGTGAATCGATTCGTGTTTATAATTTAGTTTTTTTGCAATTTAGGTAATCTTTTAAGGCACACCCCACGGTCTTTACCAAGCAATTTTGTTTTTTTTGTTCATTAATATTATATAAATAAATGTATACTGTTGTGGATGCTATTAACCTAAATTTATTATATATATATATATATATATATCATATTACTATTCGTAGGAATATTTCTACTAAATATAATAATCTGCTCTCTGTACATAATTCTATGTCTTTCTTATGAATCTTTTAAAATAGATAGTCGTATCATTTATTAATGATAATAATGACAGTAACATTAATAATAATAACAAGATAATGCATAAGTGAGATGCGTAAGATGAAACCATGCTCTTTTTTCCTTCATTATAGTATTTATATCATGAGTAGTAAAAATGATGAGTGAGAATCACATTTCATAATCTTTTTAGAATGTGAACACATTTATGAATTTCGATAAAGTATTTCCGCGACAATCAAAAAGAGAAAACAATGAGCACATATATAAGATAAAAGATTAAATGTATTACATACATAATTTTAATTACAATTAACATTAAATTGTGTAATACTACTCATGATTTAATTTAACATTAATATAAAATACTTATTTATGCCAACTTCGACAGTTTTCGTTTTTGTATGTACAAGAATAGCATCCAGACTTTGTTTTTCCGGTTGCGTATTTCTACTTACTATGATACTATTGTTTACGGATAAAAAAATACTAATATATCGCATTGTCGTTGCACGGGCAGTGTTTACGCAGTTTTTGTCCATTGATAAGGCACCAACTTTTATGATCCTGAGATTCAACCCGCATGCTTCGACAGATTTAGAGGCATATCTAAACGGGACAAAAATAAAATGAATTTTCTTTGTAACATTTAATAAATACCAAATAATATATTCTTAAAAATTTACCCGAAGGAGGTGTAAGAGTCTGTTCCCTGTAGTCTTTGTAATGATGAACTGGAGGAGATGGTGGATGAGGTGGTGGCGGTGCGTATAATGGCATAGGAGGTGGATAATGGACGGGTGATGGATAATGCATCCATAAGGGAGCTCTATATGGTCCAGGAGGTAACATTGGTACACCATAAAGTGGGTGCTGAAGAGGTGCATTAGTTGTACCAATGTATGGATCCATTCGTACTCTTGGATATGAATTATTTGATGAGTATTTCACAGTTTGTCTATCATCTGGCTTTAATAAATTCCTCAAAAAACCTTGCTCGTGACTTGGTTTATCTTCTCCCAAAATACTTGTTATACTATATGAAGATAATTGTTTTGGTGACGGAGTAGGAGCCGTTGTTGTACAAACCGGCTGTGGTGTTGCGCGCCTTTTCGACGCTTGATCCTCTAACGATACTCTCTCTAATTCGCGCAAGATACGTTTACGAGGTGAAACGACATTCGGATCTAGGAGACGGGCCAATTTGTCGATAATTAGGTTCAAAACCTTTCCCGTCGATGTTCCATTTACTTTGCGAATTGGTTTTGTATAATTTGTTACTGATTCTGGAACGAGTAACAAAGAAGTAGGATCTAATGGACGTCTACGCTTTCTTGCGATTAGACGAGGATGCGCGCACAAATGATTTTTCGGACTTCTATAATAATAAAAATTAAACTCTGTAGATATTCTACGTCTTGGGTTTGCTTGTTTCCAACAATGATCTCTTTGCCAAGGACTTGACTGAACCGACGAATTATCATCAGAAACTGTAAATGTAAATAATGATGTTAGATTTGAGTTAATTTTATAGAAAACAAATTGTATGTTTGTAGAACTTACCACTAAGAGAGGTGGAACTCTCTTGTCTATTTGGAGTTGTGCTAGCTGGTGGCCAAAAGGTTTTCTTTGGAACTGGAAACCATGTAGTTCTTTCTCCATCCCTACGATGGGATAGTTCCAAGATAAACTTGCCGTCTTTAAAAAATTTTAAACGTCCACCAGGAGTTGGAAGTAGATTATTATCGATGCGTGTTTCTGAATGATGTGTTGATTGGGGGTTTGAATTTTTACCATTTGCCTTGGTAAGGGTTGAGTGTAATGTAGAAGGATCACGTGAGCACATTTCTCTTGTGCCCCTCACGTGACCTGCGTGAGCATGACATTCTGCTGACTTCTCGCGCATGCTGATACTTTACCGATATCCATTTTTCTCCGCTTGACCTTTCATACTTTAGCCTCTTAATATCACTTTAACAAATGAGGCAGAACCTTAAATGGGTTCTTGTTTTGAAACTATGAATGACAATTTTGAAGGTATTTGCTAAAGTATCTTTGTTTCATAATTTGAGGAAAGCATCTTTTACAAGAAAAGAAATGAACACTTGGTAAAACTTAAGATATTAGACACTATGAAAAGACATTAAAGGAATTCAACAATGTCAATAGTAACAAAATAATGTAGTAAATGTAGGTTTCTTACAGAATCAACAAAGTTGATAACAACAAGCAGACAGAATCATATTGATCTTATTCCTTTAAAACTGTCAAATTGACATTAGGTCAAAATTTGACAGTGAGAGCAGCGTTACTCTGAAATTTAGCTGATATATTTTTTTCTTATGTCCAAAAACATTTGTTTGGGTAATGTGCCAGTTAATGGTGTATCAATTGAACAGAATAATACTGAATAAAAAAAGCACACTATCATTGATCAAACAGTAACATTTTGTGCAAAATTCCAAAAGGAATTTTCTATACACGAGTGGCAATCGCTAGACACCCACCCACCCACGCACTGCCGCCTTCTGCAATCAGTTCTATTTCATTTCGAATAAGCAGCTCGTCACGTTAATAGGCTTATTCAAAACCAAGCACGTTGATATTTCATAAACTATTGTAACTGGCGTACAAGTTGGCTTTCTAAACGGAAGATTTTCACGGATCAAACACGGGACGGGCACTCTATAGTAGAAAACACAGTTTGACCGACACATGTGTTTCACTTCATCCACGAATGGTTTACGTGTCCACGGCAATTGAGTTTATTCGTTCGATGACCCTTTAGAACGTGCATCTACCATCGTTTTCCTCGTGATTTTCGATGTTCGGATGTAAAAAAAAAACAAGAATTTCTCGCCTTCGTGTATCCTTCTCGTCGACAACACTGTGGCGGTTCGCGGTCCGCGCGTTCCTCCGTTTCTTGGTCCAACTCCCACGATCAATCTGCAACACTTCCTTCAAAGTACGGAGTTACGTTAAATCTACTATATCTGTTATTCAGAAAATCTAATTTGGGCCTTTATTTTCAGTAAACATTAAAAACACATCGATCGATTCAAACTATTCAGAGTAGAACGACACTGTGCATTCTCGTTCGACTCCAATTATCTATATGTGGTGACAATCTATACTGCATCGTAAAATGATCTTTCCGACTTCTTGAAATTTGTTTATTTCGTTGGCATTTGAATTTTGTTTGTTTCTGATTGACCAATCAAGTACGCATTTTTTTATATGGATGAAGTTTAGCGCGTAATCATATTAATCATCGGTATGGTAAAGAATACAATTGCAAATTTAATAATTTGTAGTTTTTGATTTTATACAGAAAGTCTCGATGAAACTTTTAGAAGAATATCAAGAACTTATTGAACGTGATTCGGTTGAAATTTCTTGTTTATGGAAATATTTACAAATGTTTTTGTACTTACTGTGCGCGATTAGCGGATATGCGTCTAGCGTTTTGTTCTACACATTATGGGTATAATTAATAACAATTTTTATCAGTATTTATAGAGGGAAATAAATTAAAATATTATATTACATGAAATATAAAGGAACAAATTTTCGGAGGTAACTGCCCATTGTGGGCAAAAGTTATTCTGTTGAAAGAAGATATAGAATTAGATGATATTCATGATGCATGTAAAATTAATTCAGACTGGTGGAAGTATATTTATATTGATTATCAGTATGAAAATATATGTGCTGTATATTTAATAACAAGCTTCTCATCTTGCATATTTGGAATCGTTTGGTTTACTCTATTCCTTATGTGTGGGAAAGGAGGATATGATGTAACAATGCGAGTTAATTACTTTTTTTTACCAAACAAGCAATCTTATATATATATATATATATATGATTAGATTTATATATACAGATATCCAGGTCCATGGAGAATTATATTTCCTGCAATATACTTTAATCTTGTATTTACTATTATGTCCATATATACACATTATAATTTACAACAAGGATATAAAACATTAAGCAAAGATATAAAATATATCTCTTCTGAAATATATGATATGTGCCAAATAGTTGTGGATGTGAGGTATCAAATCTAAATTTTATTTCAGATCTATAATTCTTACAAATTGCTTATTTACAGTGATTGTGAAATCATAAGGATATACAGGAATATACATAACTTTTACACACATAATCTTAATTATATGTGTAATATAATCTTATATCTTCAGGTAATATTCCATGCAAACATGTCATCCTTTTTTACACTTTTTTTATGTACCTACTTTTTATAGTACAAGAAATATTGAAATATGTGATAAATATCCTTAAGGTCCCTTCAGTTGTAATGATGTGCAGTTGGATAGGAGGGCTGGTAATATTAATTTGCAGAATAATTATGATCAATGACTTTAGAATTTTGAGGATTAAAATCTATGAATTAAAGAAAGAATAATTCTCAATGTTTATTATACATGTGAAAAAACATTTATTCTCTATGCAAACTTTACATTTTTCTGTAAATTTATACTATGTAAAGCAGTAAAACAGTAAAAACTATGTAATTATTTAATGGTTATACAACATTTTATTTATAATTAATATATCTTCAATGTATAAATCAATATATATTCTATACGATTAACAGCTTGTTATAAAAGATTTCTAGAAAATAATCTATATAATACTTGCAGTTACCTGTATATTCTAAATATCATAAATAACATATTTAATAGAATCCACTTTTTTCAATGTCTTAAAAATTAATCTAATGCTCAATATTTATTAAAAATTTGCTATAATTTTATTAATTGGTTATCTTAAAATTAGATCTTAAAACTATGGTCATCTTATAAACTTGAACCCTTTAATCACTTCTTTAGATTGATACCATTGATAGGGAACATGTGTGATACTCACATTAGAATTATTTAAAAATTCAATGTCTTTGTCTATGTTAGTATTAGACTCAGACACCTCGTTGTAAACTTTTATTACATTTATGCAATTACAGTCTATCTTTACTTGATCCTTGTGTTGTAGTTTAATTACAAAATAATTTGAGTTCCGTTCGGAAGGTATATATAGCGGTTTAGGTAAGAAGAACTCTGACACTGAATTACTATCGCTCTTTTGTATTAGCACAAAGGTGTTTGTAGGATGCAATGGTAAAGTTAATGCATCTTGAAATGCTGGACATTCCAACATTGACCTAAAAATTTTGTTTTACAACATTTCATTTTATAAAAAATGATGGGATAAATATTGTATGCAAAAATTTTTATTACTCGTTACCTCATTAAACTTAACAGTGGCTTCCTAGATGCATGTTTACATTCAAAGTGTTCTTGGCTATTAAGAATATCAGATGGAAATTCAATTCGGATGTGTAATCTTGGTGATATTATTGTAGCACCAATAAGTATAGCGATTTCTTTGATTTTGCAGCCTTTTAGATGAAACTGCGAATTTAACTGTTCTGAGGTACTTTTCAGAGAATTCAATAATGTTTTTATAGCAGACGAATTTCTGTCCGTTGATTTCATTTGTAACTTAGATAGTGAATCGTATGTAAAGGGTATTTGCTGTTTCTGATATAAAATATATTTCAGGAGTTCAATTACGAGTTTCACACAACTATGACTTGTCAAATGTTCATCCAACATTACGTTAATATTCATTTTAACTTTTGTTTTTCTGATAATGCTTTAAACACAATCGTAGTAAAACCTAATTTATTGACTTGTACCAGCTCGGCAATATTAATTTATACAATAAATTGTAAAAATATATTCTTATACACTTATGAACACATTGTTCTCACGTTAAGAAGATCTACATAACAATAAAAGTAATAACTTGTCATTTAAAAACACTTTATTCATGGTTATAAAATATTCTGATCCAAGCCGTATTTATCACTACAAATGGTAAACCTAAACTTTAAGTTATATCAGTAAGTAATGTCTCTAATGTAATCAGAGAGGAAATGAGAGTGCTCACGCTTTTGGTTCTAGTTATTTTCGGACTAGTGCTGCACCATACGGCCAAATGCTGAAGGTGGCACACGCTAGCATAAACAAGATCCTATAAAATTAGGGATCTGCCCTGTTTGGTTGCACGTTAGCATAGACAAAAACCCGTTGAGCTTCACGCTACAAAACCTATTTAATTGTACGGTTCTACGAAAAAGTTTGTATCTACTTTTATATTCGAAATAGACAAGTATGAAAATAACAAAATCACGCAATGATTAAACTAATTGTAAGTTGCCTAAGAAAGAGAAATTAATTGTTTACTATATTCTTTTTAGAAAAGAAAAGAGAATATTCTCCTTCAAACTTAATAATGGATAATAATGAATCAGTGTAATAATGCAACAATTTTAATATATTTTCCACACACCATTCAGGTTTAACATTAACACTTTGCACACGACATGTCAATTGGAGTGTAATGAATATTTTTTCATCGTCGCATGGAACCACATATCTTTTTTCATTAATAAATTATATGGCGTTTATTAAGACAAATTCAACGACCTTGTATACGAAGTCACTTACTATTGTAAAATGTTATAAATTCGTCAGTTCCTAAGGAATGAAGCCAAAGTCGCTAGCTACCGTTTATTAAGTTACTCTGAACGCTGTAAACAAATATCAAATTTCCTATCTCTCATGATAAATACTACTGAATCGTAAAAACTCACTTTAGCCGACATACTTCAGTCGAAGAGTTGGAATAGTAAACATGTGTATGGCATTTTATTTTGTTTGGTGTTTTGTTTGTCTCTATGAAATGGGACGTCATACGTTGAGATTGGTTAATTCGTTAAGCCGTTAAGCCGTAAATAAATAAAGACCGTCCAAAATCGCGCTATTTTCAATTGTCAATTATTCATATAAAATTGAGAATGCGAAATTGAAACTTTGTGAAAATATAGTTTTTGTCATTCTTAAAAAATGGACAAATTTTTACTCACATATGTTTATTAGTTTTTGCAAAAAACTATTTGACAATTAAAAAGGAGTTTTTATTGCACATTCGTCATCCCCATTACGGAGGAGAGGTTCCCCTTTTTAACTGGGTTAAATTCTGCCAGGTCAAGATTCGGCAATATAAAGTACTGAGAACTGTTAGGTCCAATACCGACCATTCAGATTTCAGAAGATCCTTTAGGGCTTTATGGCTTTATGATATTTTGTTAGCAAGGAAATGAATAATGACTGACCCCTAATAAACAAACTTTTATTATTACGAACTGTTATACATAGATATGTATAAGAAAAAGTTGTTTAGAATCATGCTCCAGCTTAGAAGCTGGATACCCACTTGTAAGTTAAACCAAGGGCAATTGTTTCAATGTATTTATATGATACATTTATATGAAATCGTTTCCATTGACAAGCTAAACTGCCCCAGCTGCCCATATTTGAAAAATCGACTCCATACAAATACCGTTACTTATATCTACATCTATATCTACGAAGTGCCTCGAAGGTTCATTTATCTCGGATCAGCACAGGATTGTTTCGTGAACAATTTTTCGGAAACCTCACAGAGATTCACTTTTCGTATCTTGTAACTTGTTACGATTAACAATTGAAACAGTGACGCGAGTATATCACCTTCGAACAGGTGAGGCAATCAGTTTTGATTTCTTGTTAATAAAAATTTCGTTAACACATTAGTGAGACTTCCCTGATCAAAATGAGATTAAACACGATATTGTTATAAATTTCTGTTATGTTGTGCTTATGAATCTTCTTAGTTACTATCTAGTGCTTGTCGCTGCATAATATACAGTTACCTTCTACCATCCTATTAGGACATAGGGCTTATCTAAGTGTCATTATCTTTAATGTTAAGCATACAAACAGAAAACAATCGCTGGATATCTCGGAAGTACCTCGAAAGGAAAGATGTTGATCCCTAAGTTGCTTAGTTATTGTATGTATAGCGTGCCACCTTCACTTGGTAATTCAGTATTATTACTCGACTGTGATCGAAAATTGACATTTTGTTAAGAACAGTTTATTTCTATTGAACTTTTAATTATTACACATTAATGCTTATTGTATAATTATTGCTGCATGTTAAAAAGTAAATAGTATCATATTTTTAGTGATTTATAAGAAAGTTTGGCTTGCCTACTCGTTGGTTTAAGTTGCTATATTCAAGTTACGTGTACTCGAATCTCACAAATTACGAAAATGGCGGAAGTAAAATCACGTCGCGTCGCACAAACAGAAGATCTATCAAATGTTGAGTTTGAAACAAGCGAGGATGTGGAGGTTATTCCAACGTTCGATAATATGGGACTTAGAGATGAGTTATTGCGTGGAATCTACGCTTACGGTACTTTCAAAGTTTTATTTCTGTATCGTACTTAAACATAACCTTATCTACTTTATACTATATGTTCAGTATCTAATAGAACTTCGTACTACTGATTGTAAAACAATATTTTAATTATAGGTTTCGAAAAGCCGTCCGCGATTCAACAGCGGTCTATTAAACCGATAATGAAAGGACGAGACGTGATTGCACAAGCCCAGTCTGGTACAGGAAAAACGGCAACATTTTCAATTGCTATACTACAATCATTGGACACACAAGTTAGAGAAACACAAGTATTAGTGTTGTCACCTACAAGAGAATTAGCAACTCAGATACAGAAAGTTATTCTGGCTTTAGGGGATTTTATGAATGTTCAATGTCATGCTTGTATAGGTGGTACAAATCTTGGAGAAGATATCAGAAAATTAGATTACGGACAGCATGTTGTATCAGGCACACCTGGCAGAGTATTTGGTAATTTGATTATATGAAATAATTATGCAAGGTTTGTTATAATATATTAATACAAATTTGTTATCTTTCTTATGATATCTAGATATGATAAAAAGGAGAGTTCTTAGAACTAGAGCCATAAAAATGTTAGTTCTTGATGAATCTGATGAAATGTTAAATAAGGGTTTCAAGGAACAGATTTATGATGTATATAGATATTTGCCACCTGCAACTCAAGTTGTGTTGGTATCTGCAACATTGCCACATGAAATTCTTGAAATGACCAGTAAATTTATGACAGATCCTATTCGTATTCTTGTAAAACGGTAAGTTCAATCTCTCTGGATTGGAAGAAAGTGTTTGTTTTATTGAAACTAACTTTATTATTATTATTATTATTATTATTATTATTATTTACAGTGATGAACTGACATTGGAAGGGATAAAACAATTCTTTGTCGCTGTTGAAAGAGAAGAATGGAAATTTGACACACTATGTGATTTATATGATACACTGACAATAACACAAGCAGTAATCTTTTGTAATACTAAACGTAAAGTAGATTGGTTAACTGAAAAGATGAGGGAGGCTAATTTCACAGTTTGCTCCATGCATGGTGATATGCCACAGAAGGAAAGAGACAACATAATGAAAGAATTTCGATCCGGTCAAAGGTATATTATTTTACTACAAACAGTAACGTTGTAAATTGAACTTATTGTATTATCATTATTTTGTTATTTTCTAGTCGTGTTTTGATTACTACTGATGTGTGGGCACGAGGAATAGACGTCCAGCAGGTATCTCTTGTGATCAATTATGATTTGCCCAACAATCGTGAGTTGTATATTCATAGAATAGGAAGATCGGGACGTTTCGGAAGAAAAGGTGTTTCCATCAATTTCGTAAAAACCGACGACATAAGGATTCTTCGAGATATTGAACAATATTATTCAACACAAATTGATGAGATGCCTATGAATGTAGCAGACTTAATATAACTTTAATGTTCAGAAATTATTCTAATAATTTAACAGGAAAGAATTATTTTTACTTACGAATGTATCTGTGAATTGTATTTCCAAAACATTTGTTTGGAAACATAGTCATTCGAAATAACACGTCTACAAAACTAAGATTTGTAAAGCTTAATAGAAGTTTTAATTATCGTATCTACGAATTTAATTTCTAAACATACTGTGAAAAAATGTATCTACAAATAATTTTATAGGACGTAATAAATTTCTGATACAAATATATAATTAGTTTGTACTTCTATTGTGATAGATAATATAAAATATAGAGAAGAAGTACATTTTGGTCTAATTACTCTTATTTTTTCCTTTTTTTCCACTTATAAATAAATTATGTATAACAATATCAAGACAGTTTATTCCAAACAAGGAGAAATAATCAATAACTGGTTCTCTAGTTTAGATGGCAGCAGAGCAGTATTATGGTTGACCTGTAAGGATTAATTGAAATTTACTGTACAGTTTTGTTTCTTCTGTTGAGAGAGAAGAGTTGCTTATCATTAATCTATCCTTTAAATATCAACTCCATCCATATCAGCAATTTATTCCCTTAAAACTCACTCGATAATCATCCTCCTGGAGAAATGACATAGAAGTATGTAGAAGAATAAATATATATCCGGTGTTAACATTCAGAAATGAGAATAGAAAATATAAGATATAATTTTACATAATTATTTGGAAATTGAAAAAGATGGAAACTCAAGAAGATTGCACAATTAGGCGAGGACAACCTATTCGTCGCTACCAAAATGATTACAAACCTGATGGACATACTTCAACTTGTAAGTAATAACATTTTCGTAGAAACATTTGATTCTATGTAATAGTATTATCCTATTATCATCTTTTTTTGTTTAGCAATGATAGTGAATCAATCCCAATATTTAAATGTTGGAAGGTCTACTGTAAGAATAGCTGTTTATTTAATGACTGGAATTTTTCTATCAATGGATGTTGAACATGGTTCCACTGCACATCAAATTCTTGCAATGATCCAATCTGAAGGAGAACTAGGATTAACAAGAACACCTTTATTCACTAGCCAAACAGTCTTTGCTTTGTGGCTTTGCTCTTCAAGACTAGAAGTCCAATTGCATCTGAATCATAAGCCCTTAGAGTTGGCTGCAAAATGGAATCGCTTAGTAAAAAAATATAGTTCTCAGAGAGAAGAAACAGACGAAGAACCTTTGCTGTGTCTAAGACGAAATGTATTCCTTTCTCGGTTGGACGAGGAGCAAATAAAGGAAGCTAAAGTATTAGAGCTATTATATGCAGAAGCCAGAAACAACGTATTGCAAGGTAATCAATTATTTAATTATATCATATTTCTATAGAAGCTTGTACTGTTTGCTTGTACTAACGTTTATGTTTATATTTATGTTTCAGGACGTTATCCATGCGAGGGACAGGCGCGATATGCAAGTTTGGGAGCTTTGCAAGCACGAATTGAACTTGGCCCATATAATCCTCAAAGTCATACATTGGCATTTTTCAGAAGGCATCGTGGTCGATTCTTGCCTCATCATTACACTTCTCCTAGTCTGTTATTAGGTCTTGGTGTGGGATTAGGTTTAGTAGGAGGAAAAGGGGCACCGGAGGCTCGGCTACTTGAACAGTACAAACGAATACCAAATCACACAGGAACTAATACGAATTCGAGGAAACTTGTCAGAAAGTATTTAGAGTTTTGTTGGAGCTTGCCGTGTTATGGCGCAGCTTTTTTTCAAGGGCAGATCGAACGTCCTGTGAGAGGGCTTGCATCATGGATTACAAATCGTGATATGCACGTACTCATTGCTATTAATTCATCGGGTGTATACATCGTGGATGACATTCAATGCGTAAGGAATCAAGCATCATAGAATAATTAATTATCGTTCGAGTAACATGTTAAAAGTAGCTTTTCTACAGAGTTTATTATTGGGTCTAAGGTATTCAGAGTTGAGCTGGGAAATGGCGAAACCTTCTGATGAAAGTAATCTGGATTGTCTGCCATGTTTATTTCTACAGTTTCCTGTACGGGAGAACGGGACACGAGTTTATAAAATTCTACAAGTATTCTCGAGACAAGTACGAGATGCCTTTAATGAAGCTAAATTCAATCGTTTAAACTAGTTGAATTTATTTTATTATTAGGCAATAATGATGGACACATTAATTTCTGGCTTTGCCGAGGAACATCGTCGTCATGGAATTAACGGTGATATTGGGAATACTGATCGTTTAACGGACCATGCAGTAGGTTCCAATATCGGAAGCTTTACCAATAAACTTAGTAAATTTACATTGGCAACCTTCGACGACGAAGGTAGGTAATAAAAATCTGTTCGTTAAATATTTAAGGCTATTTTTATGATATATAATTATTTTAGGCCGATGTATTGGACAAATGGGTTCTTGGTCATTTCAATGAAGATACGCGGTTTCACATGGGATAATTCTAGTCATCACCTTTGAGTACCGTAAGATGCGGATTTTGTTGTAAATGATGCAGCAACATTTTGTATCTTATAGGAACTAAATCTCTATGGCGATCTAATCTGGTCTCTAACGTTTGTAAGTAAAAGTTTAATTCATTAATTTTTTCTAATATTTCTTCTTCTTCTTCACGGGTTAAATCTCCTTCCTGTAAAAAGAAAAAAAAACCTGCTTTTCTATATTGAATTTTATATCAAATAAATATATTAAACAACATAGCTTCATGACTATTTATTGACCTGTGTTATTAATGCTTGCATTTTCATTAATTCCTGCGAGCATTCGTCAAACTCACGTAAGATCTTATTCGCTCTGCGCATAAGTAACTGTTTGTAATCATTAAGACACGTATATTGTACGAACTGTGCGTCGATCTTTGATAGCTCCGATGGATTTCCTAAACGAGCTAAATACGGTTTCAAGTAATTTACATCCTCCGTGATATCTTTCTCACTCTTGGTTCTCTATATTTAATAGATTAATCATCATTAATTATCTAGTGCATTAATTGTCTAGTTAATGAAAATCTATTGTTATTATTTCTACCACTAATGTTTCTATCAAAAATTTTGATTCTCTCAGTTTATCATATATAGATATTAATAGCGTTGGCATCAAGTATTCCTTGTCCCTTGTTTCGAGAAAAACACATAATTCCTTTTCCGCCGCTCTAACTTGAGATATAGATACGTCCTCTTCGTACAATTGTGTCTCTAACTCGTATAATAAATTTAGGGATTTTTCAGATTCATCTAGAGGCTGCAAATAAGATAATAAAATTGTCTTTCAGAATTGTCTTTTAGCATTATCCTTTGGAAAATCTTTAAACAAAGTTGATAAACGCTCACAGTATATCCATGCATCATCGATGGATCGAGAATCAATCGTTCTCCTCTTTCTGCTAATGGTGGCTTTATATATGTTCGTATAGCTCTGGTAAATTGCCCTGAATGATAATGATACGTAAGACGTATTTCATTCTCACTAATGGCGAATTCACGAATCGCTATGTTTCTACTCGCTTTTACTCGTTCGTCTCTATTAAATTTCTCGACAATATTCTGTAAATTCAATCAATATTCTGTAATTTAAATTACCTAAGCTACTATTTAAAACAATTTTTGCGCAATGTGTTTTAAAAAATAATAAAAATTAGCAATTTCTACCTTACCAATATATGTCGGTAATGAATATCTTGCGGAGCAGAGTCCTTCCTATCTTGTGAGAATTGCACGTGCCTGTTCTCAAGTCGATCGAAACTCCGGTTTTAATATTATGCAGTGCTTTTAATAATTTACATTTTAATTATGTAATGACAAGTTACTGCTTACCGGTAATACAGGAAGTCATCGCGACCGACAAAGTGTTGCGTTAGGTAGCTTGGGTTCATTTCGAATTTAGATAGACCATCGAAACGTGCAACGTGATAAAAATCTAAAATTCGCTCGCTATCTATCTCATTGGAAGTACCAACAAAATATCGATG
This sequence comes from Bombus dahlbomii, assembly GCA_037178635.1. Taxonomy (NCBI): domain Eukaryota; kingdom Metazoa; phylum Arthropoda; class Insecta; order Hymenoptera; family Apidae; genus Bombus; species Bombus dahlbomii. The sequence continues at coordinate 10,941,479 of CM074115.1, read as the reverse complement.
TTCTGTAATTATATTTTCCACAAAAAGATTTAAAAATATGTATATCGAATAATGTGAGAGGTAATGATGCTAATAAACAACCTTTACATTGATCTGCTCGGCCTCTTCTATAATAATCTATAACTGTATCGTCATTTATATTTCTTCGTGTTTCCACGAGATTGTCAGATCTATTTGCATAATTTTCATATATTTCTATGGGAGTCGTATAATCGTAATCATTATATATCGTAATTCTTTGTACTACGCCATCCAGTTGAAGATACGGAGCAAAGAGTTCAACTTTTGTTTTCATATAAAGTATCGTTTTTGTACCATTTGGGAACCGTTTTTCAAATTCTGCAAAACAAAAAAATTGACGATGCATTAACATATCCGATGATTTACGTTTATAAGTTAAGTTATTGGGAAACTTAATATCCTTTATATACCTGCTTCGCTAATTTTTATTGGATCTACATATGAGAACGGCATATCCAAGTGTTTCTCTGGTTGCACATCAGCCTCCTCATCGATCTCTTCTCCTACTTCATGCATTGTCCACGGTTCTCCGGGGAGCAAATGCTCCCACAGTTCCACTTTCATTAAATCCCACACTATGTTTACGCACGATTTTACGGATGACTGCATATTTACCCAATAATTCTTATCGTTCCATATGCTTTCTACGCCCAAGTACAACTGAGCTGTGTCATCGTCAGTGGCTTCGAAGGATACCCCCGTGGTAGACTCGATAAAAAGTGGGTAAGGAATCTCCTGGTCCCTTATTCCGCCTAACTCTGGCAATATCGCTACCCAAGCATGTATTCTATGCCCCCGATGCTCATCTGGTGGAAGCTGCTCTAATTCCTAAATCCGAACATAATTCGCTTCAGACAAGAACCATAAAGAAAGTTGTAAGAATTGCCCTCCAAGAAAATGAAATTAATTTTAATTACTTCGATCAATTTTTGTTGTTCTCTTTCGTCGAAGATTAATTTCTCTTCTAACTTCCTCGCCTTTTCTTCTCCTAATTCTGATAAAAATTGACTTTTATAGTCTATAGGTAGCTTAAGTTCATACTTGGTAATCTTAGGTCGTTGCTCTTCCGGTTTTCGTTCAGTACGTTTTTCCGGTTGCAGTATATAGGGGCACGATCTTCTTGTCAAATCGCATAGCGTTTGTTCTCTGGATGCGTAACCACTCACTACGAACGCATTATATCCTTGACCTAGTAGCAAGCTAGTAAGAAATGTCGCGCATTCGAAGCAATTGCCCTTTCGAAGCTTCTGCACCCACGTTGGTGAACGCAGCTGTTTTGGCTGTAAACAGAAATAATATTATAAACGCGATATCATAAGCGGGAAAATTTGTTATTCAATAAGCAGGGACACACTTGTTGCTTGTATCAACGTTCTCATAACGAGGTAACGTAGCGACTCATGTATCGACAATGGACAACACAATAAGACAACATGTCAAAGAGATCTACTGTATCGACTGTCGCTAGATCGCGTAAACGCTTGCCGTAGGTTTCATGTGAAAACGCAGAAGTAATAATAATAACAACACTAAAGAGTAAATACATCCTACACATAGCCACTAATCGTCCACACGAGAAGTGTACACATTCAAATACGACGTCGAGCACGTGGCAACTCGTGCGTATTCTCGGGTCCCTGACCTACGCGACTGTATTATGATCTACGCGTAAAATGTATACTGTTACCGTATAACGGAAGTGACCGTGTATCACAGAGGGAGTGGGCGGGAGAGACCGGAGGGCAGAAGGATGGGGGGTGGGGGGGGGTGAGGAAGAGCGAGAGGAAGAGAGGGAGGGTAATTAAAAGAAAAGGCTAATCAAGTTACGGAATAAAAAAACTTTTTTTTTTTTGCAAAATACGATTAGATCGATTTGCGAACACGGTGCTAGTTACAATTCGCCGTATACGATAAAATTAAAAAATTGTCAAGACGTCACGATCGCTGAAAGTACCGTGATTTGTACGAAATTTGTAAGGGAGGTTCGACTGCACTTGGAGATTGAAGTCGAAGGGTCGCCTCGCCCTCTCGTGTCTTGGAACGGGAGAGAAGGCAGTCTTTTTTTGTAAGCGCGTATAGCCTGGGCTAGAGTAGGGCAGAGATGGTCAGTGGGTGGTGCGGCTATCCCTCGATCCCTTCACCCACTTCCGCCCCCTCTGTCCACCCAACCTAACCTCACCCTGTCCACCCTGCCTCTCCGCCGCCATCCCTCGAACGCCCTCGGTCCCGCTTCCTCGCCCATTGGCGTTGCCCACCCCCTCCGTCCCTCGCCAGCCCCCGCGCGTCACCGTCATTCCGCGCGACCCCTTCGACCGGCACCCACGTGGGACGCAAGACGAGGGTGTGAGGTAGCAGACAACGCGGAGATACCCGCCGCCGCGGCAGCTGCGCTCAGTGTTTCTCAACCATCAACTTACGTTGCTCGCGATTATTTACAGCCTGGACGAATCGGCTCGTCCCTCGCTCGAATATCGCTCAGATATACGACACGAGTCACAAATTATATATATATATATATATATATATATATATGCATATGTTGTATATATGTATATACGTATATTCTTGGTACAATTTCACGCGTCCATGTAAAGGAAATTACGAATACGTACGATTTTCGGACGACTACTTTCATCGATGCAAGTTTTCCACCCGATATCGCGTGATCAGTTTGTAAATGTTTTAAAGCGGACCGTGCATCGGCTTAAAATTATTTCACGGATTGCGTTCGTAACTATGCTATTAAAATTCGAAGCAAAAATAAAAAAAAAAATTAGAACAGCAAAGAAGAACGAATTTATTTTTTCGGTATTTTTATAGTATATATATATATATATATGTGTGTGTGTGTTTATATGTGTATAAGGAGATTGTTTTTAATTGTAGAAGGTTAGATAACTCTATCGGAAGGTTTACTCGTGTATATAGGGATAAGGATCACCGGCGTTTTAAAAACTTCACATGTAACACGCTTTTCCCAGAGTAAAGTTGATTTGCTGGAAAGAAGGCTCGAAGATTTTACCCAGCTACGGAACAGTTTAAAGCGGATAGAACGACGTCGACCGTAATCTTTTTATCAATGTCGCGATTTAGTGGAACTCTAACGATCGGTATAAAAGCATATCGAAAATATGGAATCCGATTTCAAGGTTCCGGTGGCCCGTGACAGATACTAACGACCAATAGCTCGATCGGGAAACCGAAATGATCATATGTCGCGAATCGCAATAACTCTCTGACTATCGATTTCCTATCGAGTTAATCGGATTTCGTATTTCTCGGTCAAAAATATCACGTTAATTAGCTTTCAAACATCAATCGGCCAGAACTTGTAAATAAACGACACGTTCGCACTTTTATTTTCCAATGGAGCGACCTTTCATCAGGCTCCCTTATACGTTTCATTTCATCACGCAGTATCGCATTCAACCAGTTCTTCTCTACTATGTAGCGATACTACTGAACGATAGAAAATCGAACATATTTGGGCTGGGCTAATACGTAAATGCTATGATAAATAGAACGACGTGTCAAAGTTTCTGGCAGCCGCTATATAACGTGATAACCTTGGTACCATTAGCTATCGAATAAAAAGAGAAAATAGGAAAGTAGGTTTATTCGCGATGAGAAAACGTTAGGCCGGGAGATTGCGACGATCTAAAAGGAGAAAAATCCCTTAATTCCGGGACGGGCACGGGGTATCGATAATTCTCGTTCGGATCTACGTTCACGGAAGTGGACGAGAGAGGACGTGATTTACGCCGAGACGATGCTCGTGGGTATCAGTCGCAGGGTACATGATCAAAGCGCGACGGTCGAAAGCGTGGATCGAAGCGCTGATTGGTCGGCTTGGAGCGGGGTGCCGCGAGATAGCGCTTTTCGGGACGCCTCGATGTCGTGCTCGGTGCTGGCCGCCGTATCGAGGACGTTATCCGTGGACGCGACCAGAGAGTGCTATGTGTACGGCTGTGTATGTGTGCTATGTGTGCTATGTGTACGGATGAACACACGCGTGGATATACCTAGGCACGAATGTGTTGGCGCGCGCGTTGGGAGATGGAACGACCGAGGGCGAAGGAAAGGAGGGATGAAGTGCGACAGAGAGGTAGATACAGAGGACTACAAAGACAGGATAGGGATGGACAAGCCGAGAAAGAGAGGAATAGAGAGAGGGAACGAGGCCTAAATCAGGGGCGATCGCACCGAGCGACGTCGCTATCTCTCTGAATATGCGAACCACTATTTGGCGTTCGCGGCGCGGCGCGGCGCGGCGCGGCGCGTACCTACCTAGTACCCGGTATTACTAGATACTAGATAGTACCTAGTCCCTGCCTGCCTATATACCTTGGCTAGATGTTTCACCAGGTTCCTCTGTGTGAGCTGCGTCTCTACGCGACGAGGCGGAGGGCGTCCTACACCAACACACCTACGCTCTGGATTTACACCTACGCGGGTTTACATGCCCTGCAAATCGTACCGAGATACCGAATCGCGGGGATCCTGATGCTTGCCCGTGCTACTACCACGCGGCCCTTTGCAAAGTTATAAAATCGAACTCACCAGAGCTCGCGACGTGCGAACGGTCGCGTCGTTGTCCGAAGGCAAAAAATGCTCCGCGGCTACCGGCACCCGCTTCGATCTTTATGTATCAGATCTTTATCGCGCCAATCGAATACGATTTTGACGATTTTGTCGATTTCGTTGATTTCGTCGATTTCGTCGATTTCGTCGATTTCGTCGATTTCGTCGATTTCGTCGATTTTGACGATTTTGTCTCGAAGGAAATCGAAGTCGCGATCGATATAGAAAATTGGACGATACTAAAATATGCCGCGCCAGCTAACGTCGACTCGAGACATCGACGTTTTCATACGCGTGATTATCACCAGACGTTTTTAATAAATATAATATATAATAAATATAATAAATATAATCCGACGCCGGCCAACACCTACCAAGTTTCGCTTCGATTACGCATACGAGATACGAGATATTGTTAGTTATGCGTAAATTGCCCGATTATGTACTGACGAAATATGACTTCAAACTTTAACCTCAGTTTGCCCGCCAAGATGTTTCTCGTTCGCGCTATCACGGAATTGAATTGATTTCGTTGTTGTCGCAAAACATCGCAGGCTCTCGATGATTTCTTGATAAACGTTCTTAAAACTGTTTTTCATGGTTGTCACTGACCGACCAATATCGAATTACGTAATCTCGTTCGGCCAAACATCGTCGTTGGTCGCGCGCTTCATAACCTAAAACGATGTTTCCGTTTCTCCGATTTCAACGCGTGCCCGACGTTCCACTTTAAACGTTAGCCGATCGAAAAGAGTAGACGTTATTAAAATTCCGTTGGTTCTTGGCGCGAATCACGACTAACGATAAGAAACAGCTGTTTCGAATACTTTCGACTCGTAAGACACGGAAGAGCAAGTTGGTAACTTCGTTGGCCAACTGAACGGATTATACCGTTGATTGTGTGGAACGGGGAGTGAAACTACCCCGGCACGAGCCTAGTTTTAAACTTCATGGCATCGTCTGTTCGTTTTCGTAGCGTTGAATGAACTTAAAGAGAGAGAGAGAGAGAGAGAGAGAAGTAAGTACGTAACCGTTGAACGAATTTAACAAACAATCTGGAATAATCGTAATAAAAAGATGACGAACTTTTCTCTTTCAGTTAAATCTAAATAGATCGATACGCGGATACGCGGCGACGCTCTAATGGTAGAGAAAAAGTCGCGATCATCGCGGTGTTTATGAGTTTAAAATAGTTGAACCGAATGTTTGGAGAGCAGCGGGGGAGAAGACCTGTTCGAGTCGCCCCCGTCGATGGTTGATCGTTACAAATACCGGTGATACATAAGCGGGCGGCAAGCAGAGCCTCAACCGTTCTCTACTCTAACGAGCCGTACACGTGTTTCTGACGTCGCGTCGGCGCTATAAAGTAAGTACATATACGGACACGCGTGTCCCGTCGTGCGTGTGTGTATACGATGTGCATAAACACGCACGTACACGCATTTACCAAAAGGAGAGAGAGGAAGAGGCATCCATATACGTGCAAACCCGGCACGCTGGAAGCCCTAGAGCCGGTTTTCAATGAGCGAGTGGCGGACGAAGAGGGAGAAACGGCGGCGACAGTCGGAGAACTGGCGCGGCGTAGCGAGGCGCGTCGTAACGCAGAAAGAGGAAGATAGGTACGATGAAAAAGGGGCGAGACGGAGAAACGAACGAGTAGAGACTAGAGAGTAAAGAGTAGAGAGTAGAGAGTAGAGAGTAGAGAGTAGAGAGTAGAGAGTATAATAGAGAGTAGAGAGTTGAGAGTCGAGAGTCGAGAGTCGAGAGTCGAGAGTCGAGAGTCGAGAGTAGAGAGAGGAGAAGGAGGAAGAGCCAGGAAGAGAGAGAGAGAGAGAGAGAGAGGAGGACGAGGAAGGGAGCCAAGAATGGACGAGAGCGGGAGGAATATAAACCCTTATCGAAATCGTGATTCACCCCACATTCTCCGGAGACCCCCTAACCTATTAACATCCATATCACAATAACAGATACACGTGTATACCGAGTCGTATTCCCACACGGTCATTCGTCCTTGCACACCTTCGTAATTGCTCGGCCATTTCTGCGTCACCGATCGAAAAACTTGTTTGCCATTTAACGCTATTATCGGTCGTGCCGCGTTTGTTAAAATTATGCCAATTCTTCCGAAACGCGAGACGTTCGACGAGGGTTTTAAATAAATCGACGTGCAATTTACAGACTCTTTTCCTTCCTCTCTTATCTCGAGAGTTCCTCCCTTTTTAGCCGTTTCTATGAAACAAAGCGTACGAACGAGCGAACGGTAATTAATTAAGGCGTTAAATTGCTAATTCGATCGTGAAAAGGACGAATCGACGATCGCCGGCCGAGCGTTATTGTTCCGAGATTTCCCTTTTACGTACCAGCGCGGCAACATTATTTCAAGATTCTTTCTCTAATCCGCACAGCCTAGCCGACTCGATGGTTACTTTGGTTCTCGCTGTTCGTTTATGGAGCAAGTTTCCCCGTTAAAAGGAACTTTAAGCACTTTTGAGAGACTGACGTTGAATGAGGAGGCGGGGGGCCGCCACCGTTAAGGATCGTCAGATTGGACCTTATGAAGTACCGTGAATATAATACTTATGAATGAAATCACAACGTTGCCCTCTCACAAAATTGAAAAGAATGTATTCAAAGGCTACGAAAGAGACGGCAGAAGGAGAGAAAGACGAAGAACAGAGACGTCATCGCGCAACATTTCGACGAGGTTAGTTTAGCCTAAACGGGTGTCGACGGTTGTCGTTAATAAAAAAAACTGTCACGGCGGAACATCGTAATAAAATTAACGCGTTCTCGTGCGTTAATTAGTTCGCCTAATGACAAGGGTGGAAATTCTTGTCGAAGCTGTGACCTTTCTTGCTTTCTGGAAACGTTGTCGCGTGTATACTATGGATATACAGGTAGCATACACGTATCGTAGAACGCGTGTTTCGTGGAAAATTACGCGGGTATCTGGAACCGCGATCGCAATTAAGGATCTAGCGCGAAACGATCCCATCGCGGGACCGAATCTCGCGATGGATCGTCACCGTGAGGTAGAACGGTCGTCGGATTCGCACGCAGAAAGAGAGGGAGGAACGGAGGCCGGTTTTCGAGCGGACACCCAGTGCATCGAGATAGATAGGTAGATAGACGTCCGGATAGATGCATGCCACGGCAGCCAGAGCAAGGGATGCCGAGGGGTAGCGCAAAGCGAACAGGAGTAAAGGGGGATGGCGGTAGGTGGTCGCGGTGAGACGCGAGACGAAGCGAGGGATGAGGA
>CM074115.1:10903917-10933118 GCA_037178635.1 Bombus dahlbomii | reverse complement strand
GATGTCGACCGATGGACGGGTATTGCGTTTTCAATATTTTTTTACGAAATCCCCGCTACATTATCATAACCGACGCGATAGTTAGTTAGTTAGTTTAGTTAGTTAGTTAGTTAGTCAGTTAGTTAGTTAGTTAGTTAGTTAGTTAGTTAGTTGGTTAGTTAGTTATACATGCCATAAGTCGGAAATCGAGATAGAGCAAATCTGCGTTATCTACAGTCGAGAACGCCGTTATAGTTTTGCCCGTTACGTTCTAATTATTACGTGAAAATAATATTTAAGGGGAAGAAAAAACTAATACGTAGCTTTCGTATACGCGATATTTGATTGTGGACTTCGCTTTTTATCCCAAACAGTTCTACCTCTCGTTTTGTTAACGCGTTTATTTACGTATAGTAAATAATAATAAGATTTAAAATAATGTGTGCACGCGACTCGCACGAAACTAAATGGTCCAAGCAAAATGAATGAAAAACTTACATCAAAAAAAAAAAAAAAAAAAAACGACAAAAAGATGTTTGTTATATCGATGAAAAAGTATATTATTTATATAAAAGTATACATATATATATTTTAAGGACCTTTGTCGCTGAACTTTACGTAATAAGATGTTTCGCGAAAATACATTTGATTACTTACCATACCCAGTGCTTTGTCCAGAGGCTCGTACTCGACATAGTCACTGACAAAATTTTCCACACCCCTGCCACGTGGTACAGTTCTGGATATGGCAGTGTACTTCGTCTGATAGTAGTAGACACGAATTTTCTGCAAGAGAAAACGATTTTAAACTGTGAAAACATTTTCTATTTCGTAATTTCGTTTTCTTACTCTACATGGTTACTTTACTGCAGCAAGATTATTTCCCCCCGCCCCCCAGCCACTCACCTGTCCACCCCGCACGCGCACGCCACACACAAAAAAAAAAAAAAAAAAAAAAAAAAAAAAAAAAAAAAAAAAAAAAAAAACCAATTTCTTTTTCGTGTATTATTTTTGTTCCCGTTTTTTCTTCTATTTCCCATGGGCCATGTGAAACATTTTTAAGTTTACTTTTTTAGCCTTCCTCGTAGATACGTTTTTATGTAATAGGGAAACGTTGTCCGACGTTGAAACGATCGTTCGTTCTTTCTATCGTGGTCACACAACGCGCGAAACGTTAGATGCCGCGTTAAAGGGAAATAATCTTGCGGTTAGCAAAGTAATATTTATAAAAGTAACACACAATAGGAAACCAAGTGAAGAAAGTACTGTCGAATGACAGTATGTGTAAATAAGACTGTGACAATGCACTTATGCGCAAAGTGCATACTATGTATTGTAGTTCATTTAAAACATATATAAATAAATGTATAGCGAAATTTATTTTTATATTTAGATCGTAGAAGGAGTTTCGAGTGTATTAGAAAAATTCCTACTACACAATTGTATTTCCATTACTTACATTAAATCGAGAACAAACGAATAAGAAAAAATATTGATAATGGAGAGAAAAACTTAGTCCACATCGAGAATGACATTGCTCGGAATACCTTCGAAAAGAACACACTCTTGAACGACTCGATGAAAATCTCTTGATGCTGATAATTTTATTTATAAACACGTTTCAATCTTTTATACGGAAGAATTTAATGCCATATTGTACAATGAGTCGAAACAACAAATATTCGTCGAGTGAATACACGTCGAGTGAAAAGAAGCAAATAAAACAAGAAAATATTCGCATAATTCTTTAACTTATCCTTTTTTTTACCGAAAAAATGTACCGGAAGTTATGCAGTCGTGAGTAACGAGAAATGAAACTTTCTTTACTGGAAGATACTTGAACGTGAGAATACAGGTTAAGTCTGTTTTTAAAGAGTAGTACCTCGTTGCTGGGTGGAGGATTGCGCAGACGGATCGTTTCTTTTTTCTTTGCCACTGAATTATACATATTTTTCACAACGTCGTTTCGTTTGTATGAAAGTTACTTTACTGTTTAGATAAAGGGAAATAACGAAACACGTGTTGTAATGTGCAGGAAAATGTGTACAATGTAAATATAATGATGTTATACATATATAAACATTCGAGAATCTTTTCAGCTAATTACGATAAATTAAAAAGTTAAAGAGTACGCGAACTAATCCCCTGTACATAATTACTATTGTTCGCCATTTTGAAATATTTAAAAATCAAGTACGCGACGGTTCGAGAGATCGCGCCAACGACGTTATATCGATTTGTAACTATTCCAACGGACGATCTCTGCGTTTTTAAGTGCTAAAAAATCTTCGATCGCGCGAAATACGGTCTTGAATAAATAACCTAATGTCGAAAAAATGATCGTAGGACGAAGGAACCGATATATCGAAACTAACGTTCGAATCTCGATTAATACCTTTATTTTAATACTTAAAAAATGATTAATTTTAACGAGATGAAATATAAAGAAAAACAGAATCATAAAGACGTATTCATCAATTTAAATTACCATGATCCAAACTTTGATCCAATTAAATAATTTCCATTTGATAATACGTACGTTATTATTAAAACTGAATGGTCAAAACGACCAATTCTGTAATTTTTAAACAATTTTATTTTAATTCACAACAATACGTTTTTTCCAACATGTGTAATTTCACCTAAAGTCATAAAGGATCGATGCTTTAAAATAAACGTTATATTTTAATCTGGTGTCTGTTAGGGTTTTTCAACCACGAACGAACAACGATAGAAACGAATCATTCATAGACCGCAGTCTCATTCGAATCCTGAACTTCCTGATCGTACATTTAATAATTTACTTACTTGCACACCGCATTCATTTTCACACGCTAGCAATAACGGTTTTCGATCTGGATATTTCACGTGAAATTGTTGTCGAAAATTTTCGGCGTACCACGCAAGCAGCTTCTCTTTATCGCTGACACTACAATAACTATTCGGAAGTGTTTTTAAGTAGAGATCTTTCGTGCGGTCAACTTCGGGCCAACACAGTTTGATTAGACATAATTCTTGTTGCACTTCCTGTATGTGTTCTCGCGTTATTTCAAGAATACTTTCGTACATTGATTCTTTCTTCGATCTATCATCTTCCTCTTCCGAATAAGTCGATACACTTTCATAACTTTCATGACTTTCGTGACTTTCGTGACTTTCGACTTCTTCGGTCATTTGTAATTTCATAATAAATAAATAAATAAATGATTTAGAGCAAAAGTAAGGTTAGTAACTTCACCGTTATAACTTCAGCTTGTTATTGTTATATATTTGTATCTAAGGTAGACACGATTCAAATCGTTCCTTAAGAATTGTTTATTGCCACGGTAACTTACGAAAACAATGTGTTTTACACACATATACAGTATACAGTAAACAGTAATTTTTAGAATACTCGATAGGCGGCAGCATCTTCCGTGCATGTTTGAGCCGCGAATCGGCTGTAAAAAATACGATGAACGTATCGGTTGTAACCTTTTCGTTGCCTCTTGTACGTTAGGTGTTACGATTAGAACACACACGCGTCGACATTTATTAAATTAGTAAAATCACGGATAATGCATAAACTTTTTATCGTATGTGGTGTGTAGTTTTTCTCTGCGATACAAAGGGGCGTATATTTACAAGAATTTCTCGTTATGACATCTGTAAAATGGATCGTAAACGGTGGATATATGTACTTCACTTACCAACTGAACTGATATATCGGCAGTAGGTAAATTTTATATTCCATTCGAATACGTATTTACATAATTATTCAGAGATTTTCTGGATATTTAGAATCTATATTTTAAAAACAAATTACATTTCGCGTAAAAAATGGCATGCAATAGTAAGCGTCATAATTTTATTAATGAAATTTTTCACATACATATCATTGGTATAAAACATACACGTTATTAGAACAAAAATACATACAAGCTATGAAAACGATGCTCACGATGGTATATATATATATATATATATATATATATATATATATATTATTTTTTTTTCCTTTTTTTTTATTTATAAACTATAAATATAATAAATTGGATCGATCTTTTCGTAATACGTAACAAGACCAATGAAACTGAAACGTATAATTAGTTATAAATGTGTTATATTATTTTAAAAATGACTTTGCATTCTTCAAAATTTATGCGATTTAGGTCCAAAAAGATCTGGTAATGCCATTATGCACCATCGAGCCAATTTTACTACTCATCATCGAGCTTATCTTTCCTATACCTCTCATCTCGATAAAAGAACTTCAACCGCATCTCTCTCCTATAACATTATTCATTCATTCAATCACGTCATGGATTCTCATGTGTTACACGAAAGTCGATCGAAACATCGAATTATATCATCGCTTCGACGAGCGACTTCAATTCGCGTCATTTGAATCTTGCCGCCACTTTTGAGCTGCCTCCCGTCTGGCATCCGGTACTAATTGCGACTGCATACCACCTAAAACGTTGCTCGTCGCTTCCGTAGCTAAGATAATTGGCTTCACAACAGTCGGTGGTATTTGTCGCAACACACCTCCTACAGCACCGGAGACTCCTTTTTGTTCGTGTTCTTCGCTAGCTACACGAACTAATTGATTTGCCGTTTCTCCTAAGCCCTGAAATTAAAAAAATAAAATTAGCGATCTTACATACTCCAGTATCTTATCGTTCCAATAATTTACCTCTTTTACTAGCATATACGCATTAGCCATCCCTTCTCGAATATCCAATGGCTGACTATATCTTTTCCGGCGTCCTTTCTGTCCCTTGTGTTTGCGCCTCACGCTTGGACCAGGGCTCACCATATCATAAGCTGTCTCGGCTGTACTTTGTATAGCGTGTATCAACCTAGAAGTCAATTCCAACGCCGCCATTGCGGTCGACGTCGTGAAACTGTTTGCACCTCGTTGTAATCCTCTAAATATCCTACCATCTTTCTGGTATTGTTCGATAGGCAACCAGAACAAATCCCTTATTCCTTGAACTGTAACAAGCATATTATCGTGCTAAAATATATATTACATTGTTCTGATTCTGAATTCTATTTACAATACGACGAACATGTACTTACACAATTGTACTAACGAGTGCATGGGACCGACACCGCCAAGTAAACTTGGAAGTTGATTCTTCTTTATATCTTGCAACCATTCGGAAAGTAGAAACGTTACTAATTTATCGAATCCCAGAAGTCCGTGCCGATGTGTTAATCTTTTCAGTCTTAATTCCGAGCAATTCAACTGCGCCAGGCCCATTAGAAGCCCAGCCAACGGCCCATGAGTGAGGTCTACACGCTTTCCATGATAATCCAATCGAACAAGGACTTCGGGCGAAAATATCACACTCCTAACGCGAATCAAATAAATCAAGCTTCGATATTATATATCAAAAAGGGGACATTAGTCTATAACTATTATTCGAATATTATTTATAATTCTATTAATATTACCTAAAATATATTGGCTGACAATCTTCGTGAACTTCATGCGTCGGTTTCGTCTTCACATTGTTTTCTTTGATCATCAATTCATCCTCCAAGAGTATCAATAAGTTCGGATCTACGCTATCGTTTTGTGATGTATTCGTTGGCGTTGGTGGGTTAGGCGCTGAATCGTTCACACTCATAACCGGTGGGTGATGCGTCGGTGTTCCTTGCTTGGACACTGGGGCGGATTGCGAATTGTTAGCTGCGCTAGAATTTTCTTGAGCTTGCTTCGAACCGTTACCCAATTCGTTGAAAAATTCTATCAAGAACAGTAGGCTATCCTGGTCGATATTTAATCGCAACGGCAGTAGACTGAGTTTTAAACAACATTCCTGAGCACTTAATCTTGGGTCCGGTCTGACGTGCACCGCTTTCATGGCAAACATGTTCGCGTGAGACTGTCTCGGTTTTGCCTCGCTACTATATTGATACAAGAACTTGTTGATATGCGAGGATGCCAGTCTATCTCTGATTTCTATCTCGTTTACCAATAATATTTGTCTTGCTGCTTCTGTCGTGTTTTCCGGATAAACTTCGTGTTGAAAGCGCACTTTATTCAACTGAAGTTCCATTAAAATATCATGACGGCGGCCAGCACCTCCCATTGCTTGCCAATCGATTGTTTCTTTACATTTTCCACGTGGTGAATTTGGCGCGCTTCCAAAATGTACTTCGTTCGAATTAGACTTATTGAAAGCTACGCCGTCCCACCATGGTGACCTAGTTCTGTAATCGTAAACGATACATTGTACGATGCATATGAATCGGTCACGTCAATATTTAATGACTAGGATGCATACTTATCCTGAGGCGCCGTGTTAGGACGAACCATAATGTCATTGATACCGACTTGTTTCTTGGCCGTCGGTTGCAGAGCTTCGAAATCTTTTCCTCCGTACATGTGCCAGATCAGAGTCATTTCACAAAGGGTATACCTTAAAATCGGAGCTGGGAAATGCCTTGGCGCCTTAAGCAGATCAGTTTTACCGAGTGGAACCGCGAAGTGATTATCTATTATCCTTATAGATTCTTGACAAAGCCAACGAACTTCTGGAACACCATGCCTGGGCATAATTCCTGTACCCGCTTCTTCTCCTAATATACAAAAATCTTCGTTCGAATCCTCAGCTTCTATATTACATTCTGTTTTGGTACATTTCTCGGAACTTCTACACATTTCAGGTACTGTCTGTGAAGCAGGGCGAGACTCATCGGGGAAGAAAAACACTTCCACCTGATTTTCATTCGCTAACGTATTACCGTCTGTATTCGAAGATATTCCTGTAACATAATTCTTACGAAATAATAGATATAGGATGTTTCTACTCTTCTACCACTTGATATTATTACCTTTTACTGTTTCTTCCATTGCCTCTTTCATCAAACTGTTAACACGTTCAACTTGACTCTTACTAAGAGTGTTAATACACTCGTCCCCTAGAAGACTTTCCTCGTCGCCAGAACTTGGTACGGTAATACTACTTTCGGCGGTTTCCATGTTCGGCAAAAGATCTCCATCATTGGCAAAATAAGTTAACAATTGAATAAGAGCGCGTGCCGAATCTGAACAAGTCCGAACATGCAACATGTTATTGCTTGCCCTTAAATCCACTCTAGGTGCACCACCGCACATTTTATCGTTTAATCTCAGCGACAATTCAAACAATCCTACGTCCATTACGCACACATAATCCCGACGAAGATCCACACATTTCCCTAATTTGTTAGATATGAACAAGGCAATGTCTTCTGCTATAAAACGCAATGTCGAAGTGTTTGTATGCGCAGCAATATTGCTGGAAACACTAAAATTATCAAGAGTTACCATTGACCTTAATGGCAGATGAATCGGTCTGAAATCATGTGAATTCCCTGTTACATTATTGTACTTGGTGAATATCGCTCGAGTCAATGAAAATAAGAACCTGTAATCGACCGTGCAATTCCAAAGATGCAAGTGTAATTCTGTTAATATTCCTGGTGGAGAATATCCAGCGACAGGATGATCGGCTACGTCCAGACAATCTGTTAACTGCGTAAACCATGATGTGCCAGTGTTACACATTCTATGCCTTAATGTAGCATTTGCAATGCCTACCGCCACTCTGAAAGTCTATTTCAAAACAACTTATGATTGTCCAATCGATTAATGAAAATGATAATTTTATTCGGAGTTTGAAAGGAAAGAAAGAAAAAGAAAAAAAAAAAAAAAAAAAAAATGAATGAGAAAAAGAGCGGGGCGGAGGGAGGGGGAGGGGGGAGGGGGGAGATTGGGAAAAGAAAAAAAGAAACGAACTTTAATACGGTGCGTTTGATGAGCAGCTTGTATCCTAATAGCGAGCATCACCATATCATCATTATTGTTTGTCCTCATTACGTTCTCGTTTAGCCCGCTTTTATATATAGTGTTTTGACAATGTTGCGGAACGTCGCTATTAATAGGTCTCAGTGACGGTGGTTGCAAAGGGGTCGTCATTAATCCACAATGATCCAAAGACATGCCCCTTATCATGGCGCAAACGTAACCCAGATTTGAATTTCCTTTGTACGCGGTTACCGAAAATATCGTCGCATCCTCTAATCGAATTATTAATTCGCCTTGTTGCCCAGGGATGACGTTGCGCATTGAGTCACGAACAGGAGTATACATACAGAGAAGACCTTGATCTATATTCAAAATTAGTGCTAGATTGCTCTGACCATTCCTCGACATGTTGTTTTGATGTTGCCTATAATGTTTGTCGGCTGCAGAATAAAATATACCCCCTTCCTCCGAGTCCGAATCGGAATCATACTGAATCCTGCTTTTACACGTGCTAAATCTTAAAACAGAAAATTATTCATCTTTTTAATCGAATATATAAAAATTATATTATCTGCTTTTAATGTTGGTTACCTAGGATAAACAGATTCTTGCAACAAGGTGGATGCCAGATCGAGACCTATGTGATTTTCCATGTGCGTACCATACTTGGGTCTTGGCGCTGATGGTTTCCATAAAAAAAGATCAGTATTGAATCTATTGTATAGCAATTCATACAGATGTTTCGATGGTATTTGGACGGAAACACACGGGAAGTTAATTTCTAATTGTATTCTGGAACTACGGATGCCTTCGTCCATAAACTCTAACATCTCTTCTCGACTTCCTGGTATGATTAATTCTTCGCCCTCTCTGTTGAATTCACACAGTCAGATATATGTCGCGTCATGCTTTCGTAAATTAAAAGATATTATCATGCAAACCTTTGTTCCGAGTCATTCTTGTCGCCTTGTGTAGTAGGGGGTTTCGAATGAGGGGTATCAGATTCATGAATAACACGCTTCGAACTAAACGGAGATGGCTGATGTTTAGGCGTATTTTCTAGAGTTTCGTCGAAACTAGAATCTGGCTCCCCTTCAGAGCTATCTTCCAGCTGATCGCTTAAACGTTGTGGATAGATTGTAATAACTATTCTAGCCCAATCAAATCCTTCGTTAACTTGTTGACACGATGCATTATTTTTTTCATGAGTTGTAACTTTGCCTATATTTAATGGAACGTCTGTCTCCGTTTCTGCATACGAAATCAGTAACTTTCGGAATTGAATTTCGAAATGTTTTTTCACAGAATGCGGACGATTCTTCGAGAAAATTGAATTCGGGCGAGAATGAATTTGTGCATCTGTCATTTTCAAAATCATGTAATCTGTTCTCACTGATCTCTTCCACCATGGTGCCCGATTCATATCGTGCAAAGGTCTCAAATCTGGTATTGGAAACCTATTTTTAAATTATTGTACATGAAATTGTTTTATAATTTCAATGGATCTTTGTTTCTATG
Organism: Bombus dahlbomii; assembly: GCA_037178635.1. Classification (NCBI taxonomy): domain Eukaryota; kingdom Metazoa; phylum Arthropoda; class Insecta; order Hymenoptera; family Apidae; genus Bombus; species Bombus dahlbomii. The sequence goes on along the minus strand of CM074115.1, from coordinate 10,923,838 downwards.
TACGTATATGTAAATTACCTTAATTTTATTGTACATTGCGACGAAGATACGTTTATCATAGCAGCAAAGTCCGACAAAGTGGGACTTTCTATGGCTTGATAAAATAAACTTTGTTGATTCTAAAAATTATATAGCAAGAAAACAATGGGAAACTGCACAGTTTAGTAAATTAATATAGCAATAATACAAACTGGTAACTTACTGTATTCTTATTACTAGATACAGTATTACAAACGCAGATAGGTTGCGGATTAAGTAGGGCACATATCCTATCTACAATAGTTATATCCACTTCAGTTTTGCACGGTTCCAATACGATACTAAAAGGCAAAATGTGATGAAATTAAGTCAAACTGACATGTTTCAAACATATATATACTTACTCAATTGTCGTATGTGGATCTGCACATTTCAATAATTGAGCATATCCTGTATTTTCAATGTGCTCTACATATTTAAATTTCATTTTAAAGTCTGTTTTATTAGCGAAGCCAAAATTCGTTGAATCCTCCTTTGGAAATGTAAGCAGTTCAACAAATTCAATTGGCGGAGACACGTTTGCTCCAGAATTATTTGAATCGATTAAACATTCTACAATTTCTAAGCTGGCTAAAGTTAGTGTCCCAGATACTACAGAGAACCACGAAACATTTTTTTCTCTCCCTTCAATTACTAACGGCGCAGCAAGTAATCTATAATAAGCAATAAAGGACTTAACTCGAGGTTTCATATTTCGTTTGTCACATACTAATTTTAGATACCTAATATGACTTAAATGGCAAGCTTCTAGGAGTACTTTTGATGCCTTATCAAAGTCTTTGTTTCCATATCCTCCAGCTCTGAACATTCCTAATTGTTTGAAAAATTCGTCCGCCGAATTTTTCATCTGACGTATACTAGAACACGTTAAACCACCTCCTTCTACGCACGTGGTTAGTATGTCTTCGTGTAGTAGGATTACAGCTATGGAAGATACCCTTACGTGAAAATGAGATGTTTCAGCAGATGGACTATTATCCACGCTATGCCTGTGTTTCTGTTGCTTTGGTAAATTTGTTGCTGAATTTTTTAAACTAATACTACTAGATAATATACTCCCGTCCATGCTAATGTTATTGCTTGTGATCGAATCATTCATTGATGTTGAACCAGGTAACCGCATCGGTAAAAACTCGTCTTTATTATCTGACTCATCTAAAGATGCCGTCGACCATCCTTGCGCATGCCTTAAATCCTGTTAGAAAATTTTTTTTAGCATCATATACTCTTTCCAATTTCTTGAAATCGCGCTATTACAACTTTTACAGTATACCATAGAACGTAATCCTTGAGTTGGATGTATTTGATGAATAAGTTCTCGTTCGACGCGATTAAAGTCACTACCAGCCATAGGCTTTTCCGTACACGCTCTTGGCGCAACGTTACTAACATCTTCTAAATCTGGGGAAGCCAGTCCATGCCCTAATTCCAATAACACATGCACTTGTCGTGGACTTAAAAATGAAGTAAAGGATCCCAATGTCACTTCTAATTCTACCTGAAGTAATTAGTTCTCTTTTATTTCATATCAAACACATTATAATTCGAAGCCATTATTCTTTTTTATATTGAATAAACCAAATTAATAATTAAGTTTTACCTTTGGTCCTGAAACACCCTCTCCTTGCTTTAATTTTAATCTTATTTCCTGTCTGCCTGATAACTTAGCAAACAATATAGGATTTGATTCGCTTAAATTATTAATAATATTTGTATCCGGAGGAGTTTGCATATTTTGAGTAGGAGATATTTGTGCAGAAGAAAAATGACCATCTGAATTCTGTAAAGGAAAACTTCCTTAAAAAATTTTCAGTCACATATTTTTCTTGCTAGATCTAGTAAAATATGTTACTTTAGAATCTGGTGTAGAACCTCTGCTTGTTGTTATAATGCTTCTAGAGAAAGTTCTTGCTCGAGATGGAAATTCATCTGTGTGGAACGTCACACCTTCTAAATAAAATCTTTTTGTTGTGAATGCTGACACAACGTATCCTTTTGTTGACTGACTAGGGTCTAACGAAGTACTGCTCGGATCTAAGCCCGCTTCGTCCGAATATTCAAGATTTTTTATACACATTTCTATCGCAACCCCCGTTGAAGAATCTAGTGGCACATGTTCCAAACGTATTACAGTATCTATAAATCTTACTTTCACTCTACATAAAACTGAAATACATAAATATTATATTATATTCTAACAATATCTCATCACCACTTTCCTGAAACATTTGCAAATCCTTACTTGAATCTATTGTTTGTGCAAACAATTCGACTCCTTCTAATGGCTGTGAATTACCAGCATTTTTTGCATCTTCCTTTAAGCACTCTTGCGCAAGTTGCATGCTGGATGTCATAGAGCTCCACATAGACTCAAACATCGAAGTTCCAGTTTTTGCTCTCTGTCTAGGCTGAACGGTTAATCTTAAACTGGTAACTTCTACATAACTAGCTTCACTAAGCAAAGCTGACCATGGTATGCTAACAGACATTTCTGATACAAAACCATCAACAAATTCTAATGGAAGTTGTTGTTGCTCTCCCATTTCGTTAAGCGCCTGTTGAAAAAGAAATTCACAGGCATATTTATAAATCCTTTTTATTCACTTGTAAATGTCATCACGGGCAAACAAATAACTTCACTCATGGCCCAAAGTAATTGCCTTACCTTTATTTTTAGCTGAGGGCTAACAAAGAAACAATAAAACAAAGAAAACGACAGTACCTGTACATCAAGGCTGACATTGGTTACACGACCAGTTCCATTGTACAGATCTACAGTGAGCTGATCCAATGTCAATTTTTCCTCCAAAAATTGACCCAGATATCGTTGTAGGAGATACCTGCAAGCTCGTTTCTTGATCCCCTGAGACCAAGGAATGCATCCCAACCAAGACATATTTTCTACCCACGTTTGACAATCTAATCTATGAAAGACATGGAATTTTCGAAAGTGACTCTCGTCATGCGTCTCGTTATTAGGCCTGTTATTCGGGCACAGTGTAGGAACAGCAATTTATCCACGTGAATTCCATCTTTCCAACACGTGTCCACTTTGGTGCAATGATCCTTAACATAATACGGTGATTCGGATATAACGGGGTTCTAGCTGCGTAATATTTTCCTTCGGATGCAACTACACACGCATACACACACGCACGCCCGCATACATAGAATTCTGACTATCGGACAAACACTATGAAATGAAACACTGGTGTCTCATTGACCGAAATCAGCTGACTATGGAGAGAGATGGACCGATACCTCTGTTTTCCAATGTTCCTTCCCCTTTCCCGTATCGATGGATTTCTCGTTTTATAATTTTTCTTCCTAAATCTTATCTTAAAAATTATTATCGTGTTCAATTATTTTCATAGTTTTTCGCATTGATGAACGCGGGCATCTTCAGTTCTATTTTCCTATGACGAATGAAATAATACAAAAAGTTGAGGAATGAAATTAAATAATTATATCCTATGCTTTTCTGAACGTTACTTTTTGAAAGATATTTAAAGGAAAATTCTTTTGTTCTTCGTTAATTTTAAAACATGTAAGATATAGGTGAAAATTATTTTTATTATAATATTACTATATAGGTATTTGAATGCATATGTATGAAAGAATATGATTTTTTTGGAAGAAAAGATCGTACGATAAACAACTAGATGTAAGTCCTTTTATTGTGTTTCTTTTTTAAATGCACATGCAAATTGCTCTTTAAACCGAATCGAGGTATGAAGCATTTATATCTTTGTTCTTGTCTTTAACAATTTAAATTATTTGTTATGCATTATTCGTGTTTCATGAACAATCGTTTTTCGACAAGCAATTCGCTCTTCTTAAATATCGTTCAAAAGTTAATCGTTTAATCATGGTTTTTTTAAAAGTCAATGTAATCGATGTAAGATATTTTTAAAATGTTTACTAGCCTGAACGTGCCTACGTTCATAGTAATTTCTGTATATAATTTACTAATAAGTTCACGTACATGGAAATTGGTCGATCTGTCATTCCGATTGTTTGATAATTTGCTAAAAATTAATTAAGAATTATATTTTCTGTTCCTACAGATAACAAAGAAATTTTCATTTGTCATTTGAAGGATGGCACTAACCAATATCTTACTTCTTAGTCAGATATCTGGATATGTCGTAGCTCTTGTTTTATCACTTTGTATCATCATACCAATGAGTTTGCATGAAGACGAATTTAGGTAGTTGTCATTCTAAATAAAACCGAGTCTCGATATAACAAATATTATTAGAATGTATATACATGGAAATAGATACGTTATGCACTGATTAACATTTGTTTACAGAGGACATTGTCTGTTGTTCTCAACAGGAACTTGGCAAGAATCAGACGGTCAGTTTGTAGTAAATTGGGCCTCACAAGCTTACTGTAATTACACGATATTTGTTGGTTTGATGTTATTGTTAACATCTGCGGTTCAAATTTATCGGCTTTCATTGCTCATGTACCGTGGAGAGGACAGTTCCTTCCTATCCGCATTCATAGATGTTGTCAGTTCAATATTCCTTACAACAATCGCTTTAATCGCTGCAATTATTATTACGCTTGGATTTATGACTTGGTGTCAATGTATGACCAAAAGATTTCCATCTTGCGAATTGGCGGCTGGGAATGACATTGACAAAGCTGATGGTATAGACACAACTGGTTTTCACATTGAATTAGCCGCGGTCCAATTTGGTGCATGGACCAGTTTGTCTATTTGGGTTGGCCTGTCGGTATTCGCAGTATTAAAATTGTTACGATATCATCAATTAGAAAATATGAAGGTTTCAATGTACAGAGAAAGACAAAGATTAATAGAAGCTGCCAGAAGTAACGAAATACAAGAAACAACTTAAAAAATTTTAATCGCCTAAAATTCTTAAAATGGTAGTTTTTTTTGTTATTCTATTATTCGTACTCTTCAGAGAAATATACCCTATGAAGTAAGTTTTCCAAACGCACACTTTGTTGTAATCAATATAATCGTAAACATTTAACGTGATCCAAGATGAATTATTTAATCTATCAAGGAGTTGTAAAACTGTATTTACAGAAGCAAGAATTAATTATAATGTTGAAATGAATATGGCTTATACTTAAAAGATGTAATTTACTAGCTATACCTTTGTTTTTATACACATCAAGACTGTATAAAATTGCAATTTATGCTTTAAATTGGGATTTAGGTTTAATTTAACTGATAGTATTTTTAATTTATTTTTATTGTCTATTGTATTTCTGTTCAGTTGTACATACAGTATGTAACAATGATATAAATTACATTAAAATATATTATTGAGGGGTATATTACATAGAGAACACGTAATATACGATCGGTGATATTTGTAAGTATAGATATACACAATTATATTCCATGAACCTATATATGTAAATTAAGAGTTCCATGTTATAAATAAGCATACATAAATATATAGTGAGAACTATATTTTGTAAATATAAATGTTATATATATTCTCATAATATATCGAAATTATAATAATATATTGATATTTATTATGTGAAAGAGGCCAACAAAAATAAATACCAGGTTATTAAGAAAACAGAAATATCTTAAATAGAAACATATTAGGTTAAAATTACTCTACATATTCCAAGAGCATTCCTACGGCTTCCCACGGGACACTTTCTTAAAGGTGGATCAATAATTACGAATGGCGCAATGTCTATTGACATACATTGTAAGTCAAATGTAGTTTCATTCACTCCTATTACTCCATCAGGGGCACACGGACCGCCTCTAGTTCTTAGAGGATAACATGTACTATTATATTGTACTAAGCCATCTTCCAGGCATGGATTTTTTACACATTTTGGTATAACTTCATCCTTAGGAAGCACAACATAGTTCTGTGGCGCACAAGGTCCTTGTCTATATGCTTCATGGCAACTATCATTCAATGGAAAATATAGAAATCTAGGTCTGCAATCGCATACCCATGTACTTTTACTTCCAGCTCCAGGATAGAGAAGCATGCCTTTGGGACACGCACTTGGTGCAGCCACTGGAATACGTTCTGTTATCTAAAAGAAAAAGAAAACCATTGTCTGATTTTCGTTATATTATATTATTAGTCGTCTCCTTCCTTATGCCCCTTAATTATAATTACCGCCGCATTACCGCTCACGTGAGATATCTCTTCATTATTTGGAAATACAATATCCTGACAGGATATTATATAATTGCATGTTACTAATGTGATACCAAAAGCTATCCACTTCATCTTTTGTGTATAATATAATAAGATCTCCATATAAAATTGGAAGAAGTATTTGACTTTCTTGAAAGTCGTAAATTATTTAAATTTTTTGTTTAATGCTAACATAGACATAATCAAGTAAACTTCAATTACAAAAAAAAAAAAAAAAAAAAAAAAATGTAAGTAAAGATGCCGACACTTTGTAGTACAGTATACCTATTAATGACCTAAAATAACCCTGGAGCGAGCGGAGATTTCAAGGGCAAGTATAGTTAAATACAATAAGAAAGTTAAAATCAATGACCAATCAACATTAAGCGTTTACTGGTAATTCAAGTTTCACCCCCACTACTTTTCAGTGTACAGTTCTATATTCTTTTTCTAATACAGATAAGATGTATGAACTTTAAATATAAAAATTATTAACTCAAAACATCATATTTATTGCATTTTATGTTCATTAAGTGCTTCATAACATTCATAATTGATCAATTATATTTTTCTTCCATAAATGGATCATATATTTTTCTAATTTCATTTCCACTTAGTGAAAAGGAATTATCATTAAATTCTGAATAAGATTTAAGCTCCTTATAAAGATCAATGATTTGATCAACACTTAATTCATTGAACTGAGTAAATATATTATAATCTTTTTCTATTAATTTTATACCAAGACCTGGTATTACTTTCCTGAAACATTTGTATCAATAAAAATATTTACATAATAATATATTTTAAAAACGTTATGAGTAAACGTTACTTCTGTACAGTTATACTCACTCCATTAATGGTATTATCTTCATTGTTGGCTTATATAAATAATGTCGAACAAAATGCCAAAAATATATCAGCTGTTCCCTACCACCAAATAATGATAAAATATTAGATTTTGGTTCTAATTTAACAACATAAAGTAGTTGATCATCATCATTATTAGATGTAGTTTTTGTAATCTTTAGTTTTCTTGATTTTTTCATTGGTAGAAACCCTTCTCTTTCTAATGTTCCAAGCATTGTAGAATTAAGTAGTACGTTAAACATAGTATATAAAGCTACATTTCTGTTATTGCGACTTGTCAATTTCTAAAAAGACAAAAAAATCAACAGCCGTAACAATCTAAAAGTTTCTTAAGCTTCATTTAAGTAAAAGTGTTACAAACTGTTTTGACATATATATATATATATATAAGTAAAATATATATATATATAAAAGAAAAAAGTAAAGTAGCAATACTGACATTCCATATAGACTGTGGTAATGCAAGATAAAAGATTGCTCTTCCATGCATCATGAAGCTTGTTTGAAATATTATACTTAACAGTAAATGTCTTATAAATGCACATTTAGTTATTGTTCCAATTATTTGCACACAACTTTTCTCTTCCCATTTTCTTATTGGTATATTATCAAATAGATCATTAAAGTATCCATTAGGTACATTAACTGATCCTTGTTGAGTTAACAATTTGGTTATCTTAAAAATATCTGCATGTGTTATTTTAACTCGATTAGGAAAGGTTGTTTTTAAACTTTGTAGTTCTTGATAAAATAGCTTATGACATTCATACAAATGTATATATGATACACCAGCATCTAACAAACTTCTTGTTAATAAACCATAGCCAGGATTGAATTCAATCGTGTAACACATATTCTCTAATAAATCATCTTTAATCAATGTAGCAAACTTATTGCTTATATTATCATCTATTAAATATAGATTGTTATTATTTGCTTTTAATAAAAAATAATTACTTATAAGTTTCTCCCTAAGTATTGGATTGATATTACTTAAATATTTGACAAATGAATGAGGAATTTTTTTGATCTTATTTTCTGTATCTGAATAGTGGTACCATGATAATTGCATAAAATTTAAATATGAAATACGTTTTCTTGTCAAAAAATGAATGACACTATTATACAATTTCATAATTTGTACTGCACATGAAGTCGATAATATTATAAATTTATGATATAACATTGTTTTCATTCCTTTGGCCAGTAATAACTGTTATATCGCGTAGAGACGTATTTGAGGTTAGGCCCATACATTATAGCTTGATACAGAAATGGAACAGAAAATATAAAAGAAATCTCACTTTATCACATTTTCTGATTGTTATTTTGAAAATCTAGTTATGAAGTGTCATTGTTCTCTTTCTCTTGCTATAATTGAACGTTTCTTAATGTTCTGGGATCTTTATATAAACACAAAGAGTAGATTGAACGATAGAACGCGGGACTTCAATGACCTTGGTATAAAATGATCTGTGATATTAAAAAAAATGACATTAACTTTTTATAACATCTTTATGATATGCTTAAAGAAAAGTAATATTGAAAAATTATAGGCATCCGTTGTGATTGATATCATAATTAAATGCTTGTACAATGTTATTATACGGGTAGTTATCTGCCTTGTTATAATATCGTACATTGCTCTTTCAATTGAGGTGATACTACGAATTTGTAAGTATTTAAACTTTTCTTTCTATATTTATCTTTTTTCACGAATAAATCACTTTTCGTTGTTTATATCTTTTTACAATTTGGAAATAATAAAATGTAGGTATATTTAGAAGAATAATATTACATATGCTTACAATTAGTGCTAATTTGTTAATGGGTTTATCAGTGAAACAAAGGAAATAGTCTAGTAAATGATTTCTATCTTACAACGTGTATTTAAATTTCCGATACTTCGATTTGAAATAAATAAAATTAAATAGTTCTAAAAGTCTTTAGTTGATTGTTTTCACAAATCATATACAATGCGACCTACATATATTAAAAACGTTCGGTGGAAATAATTTTTCGAAATATTGTAATACTAGTATAGGAGGCGGGGGAGTGGGGGTGGGGGGAGGGGAGAAATAAATATTGAAATAAAGATTATATTTCACTTTATACATATGTTAAAGGTTCTGTTAGAAAAGGTTTATAAAAAAAAATACGTATGAAGAATTTTTGTTATCTAATTTACTGCTATTATATTAAAGAATTAGTATGAAACTTTGGAAAGAATCTATTGTGTGTTTCGCCCGATATAGCCTTGAGAGTTAACATTACTTTCTAAACTTCTTGTTTAATTTTTTTATAGCTTGTGATCCCGATACTGGACACAAACATGTGTATAGTATATATTTGAAGCATTGTCAATAACAGATTCAGTTTCTTTTAAAAAGAGAAGTGTGAATATATACATACATATATATATATATATATATATATATATATTAATATTAAGCAAAACAGTTGTAAAATGGCACAAAGTGCTTGTTTATTATCTCGAATAGTGGCTTCTTCTATAACTGCTACAGTGAGAGCAGGTAAAATTATAAGAGATGTTATGGCTCATGGAGGCTTAAATATAATAGAGAAAGGCAAGGATGATTTGCAAACTGAAGCTGATCGTTGTGCTCAAAGGTGTATTATTGCCTCATTAAGCCAGCAATTTCCAAATATTACCATTATTGGTGAAGAAGGAACATCAAACTGTGAAGTACCGTCCGATTGGATTGTAACAGATGTGGATCAAGAAGTACTAAAATTAAAGTTACCAGCCTATCTGGAAGATATTGATCCTAAAGATGTGTGCATTTGGGTAGATCCGTTGGATGGTATATATGTATATTGCTTATTTCAATCATCTTATGTTATCATAGTTTATTTGCCAAATACATATATATATATGAAATTGAATTAATATTTTTAGGAACGTCAGAGTATGCACAAGGTCTTGTGGAACATGTTACAGTACTAGTAGGAGTGGCAGTTGGACATAGGGCAGTTGGAGGTATAATTCATCAACCGTATTATAAAAATACAGAAAATGAAATACTAGGACGCACTCTCTGGGGTATTAATGGTGTAGGATTTGGTGGGTTTGCACCAGCTCCTCCACCAGAAGGAAAAAGAATAATCACAACTACAAGGTATAATCACAACTACAAGGATTTTAAAATGGTTGAGATTGCTGTTGTCTTAAACAGAAAATTACAAACATGTTACATTCTTTCAGTTCACATTCAGATAGCAATGTTCAAGCAGCTATAAATGCTTTGTCTCCTGATGAAGTTTTACGAGTTGGTGGTGCAGGGTATAAGGTAATATAATTAGTGTAGTTATTATTTTTTTAGTTATTTAGTAGTATTTTATATATGATACATTGTTGACGTATTGTTTCTTAGATAACTTCATTGTTGTTATTTATTCAACAGGTGATACTTTTAATGGAAGGCAAGGCTCATGCTTATGTGTTTGCTAGTAAAGGTTGCAAAAGGTGGGATACTTGTGCCCCTGAAGCTATTCTTTGCGCAGTTGGTGGCACACTAACTGACATTTGTGGAGAGCAGTATTCCTATAACGCAGAAACAGCATATTCAAATGACAAAGGTGTGTTAGCTACTGCCCCTGGTCAAACTCATCAATGGTATTTAAATCATATACCATACGAAATAAAGCAAAAATTAGGACAGTAGTGTCTATAACTTTATAGAAAATGTTTTAATATATATTTAAATAGGACATTAAAAGATTTTGAGAATGAATATGGCTGGTATAGAATATTTCAACTTTTTTCTTTTTTGCATTTCAAACTTTTTATAATTTAGTAAGAAGTAAATTAAAAATATGTTCTGTTACAATTTCACTAAATATCTATAGTTATACTATCTTTTAAGCCTCTTTGGAGCAAATGTAAATATAAAGGAAGAATATATTTAAATTGGAAATGTTTCATTCCTTTTTGTTGTCAATTTTTTACAATTTTGATTTGAGCGTATCGTGCAGGATTCGTCGTAGGATTTTCCCCGATGCAGTTCGTGGAATATTTTCAATGAATTTAACACCACCTCGAAGTCGTTTATGGCTTGATACACGTTCTGAAACATTTTCTATTAATCATATGATATGAAACAGCTAATTCAAAAATTAGCGTGTTAGTTAAAAAATTTACCATTTACGAATTTAATAATATCTTCTGCTGTTATATTAGAACCTTCTTGCTTAACAACAAAAGCAGCCGGTAGTTCGCCTGCTTCTTCGTGCGGTAGTCCAATAACCGCCGCGTCTTTAATTTCAGGGCAGGTTAATAATAATGCTTCTAATTCAGCTGGTGGAACTTGAAATCCCTTGTATTTAATAAGTTCTTTCATACGATCTACTATATAGAAATAGCCCTGTTCATCGTAATATCCTACATCTCCTGAATGCAACCAACCATCTTTATCGATTGTTGCCGCGGTAGCTTGTTCATTATCGCAGTACCCTTTCATTATTATATCTCCTTTGAAACATAATTCTCCTGCATTGTTTGGTCCTAGGGGTTTACTTGATTCATCTCCATCAATTGGTATTACCTTAGCTACGTGTCAAAAAATGGTATCAGAGACAAATTCGTAAAACGTAACTCTTTAGTTTTTACCTGATACACCTGGAACTAACGTTCCCACACTTGTATATTTCGTATTATTATCAGGTGAATTCATCACTGCCAAAGTAGTTTCTGTTAATCCATATCCTTGTTTTATTATTGGCATATTTAATCTCTTTACGACCATCTTTGCAATTTCCTCGGATAAAGGTGCTGCACCGCACCTAATTAAGTAAGAGATACGAATTCTCGATTTTTGATAAAATAAAATATCATTTACTAGTGGGATATGTTAAATAATCGAACTCACCAAATCTCTTTAATGCTAGATAAATTATATTTGTCTACAATAGGATGTTTCGCTAAAAACACCATAAGTGGCGGCACAACAGTTATGTGTTCGATTTTGTACTTTTCTATGGCATGTAAGAATAGTTTCTCTTCAAAACGTGGAAGAATTACGTTTTTATTTCCAAAAACGAGTGCTACCAGCATCACGGAAAAGGAATACACATGGAAGAATGGTAATAAAGCTAAACCTGTTGTATTGGTATTTAGAATATTAGGCGATGCAACTGCTAGATTTTTTATCACAGACAAGAAGTTTTTGTCTGTTAACATTACTCCTTTTGGCAATCCTGTAGTGCCACTAGAGCATGAAATAACTGTCACGTGATCATTAACATCTACAGAACAGGCGTGGAAGTTGTTATCGACAATTATGTTTGATGTTAGAGTCTTAATACTTGGTAATTTACTATCTATGGCTTCTGTTAACATTATAAGCTTTGGTAACCAGAATAGCTGAGGAATAACTTTGTATATGTTCTTTGCTCCGATTGCTGATACAAAAATGTATTTTGGTTTTGATATATTTAATGCGTGTTTTAATTCTCTTTCTGTATAAAGTGGATTTAACGGGCAGACAGTAACACCTAAGTAAAATGCAGCACATACAACTGGACAATATTCTAGATTGTTTTCACTACATATAGCTATTCGATCATCCTTTTTTAGCCCTTCTTTATCAAAGGCAATTGCCAATTTCCGACTAACGTCTAAAATATCTTTAAAAGTTTGTGACTTTCCTGTATAAGCATTTATCTGAAAAAATTTGCACTTTCAGTTAATATGAAGTAAATATATTATTCCTAAATGGTTTTCAACGTAATAAAAGATGATTTACCTGTGCTACCCAAGAACCACGAATACTTAATTGATTTAATATCAATTGTCCTAATGTTACATTCTTGAATTCCAAATCGGGCAATGGCGGTCCATGTAAAATATTTTTTTCCTGCATATTGAGAGAACCTTTTTGCATGTTTTATAACGTGCTGAAAGAAATAATTGTCCTCCATTTAGTAAAATGAAGATTAGTAAGTTACGCGAATAAGCATCTTATCTGAACATTTATGCCACAGGCTGATTAAAGTTTATCTACCTAGTCATACAAACAGAGAAACTATAATTTTCGGTTAGATTAAATTGAATATTTTTTTGTAGGTAATACGATTACATTTATTTACATTGAGTATACTTCTAACGGAAGATAAAAAAGATTAAAATATTCAATAATGCCTTATTATGTTTATTTACCTACGATTATATCTATATGTTTTTTCACACTTACCAGCGGTATATAAAGCGATCTTAAGAGCTAAAATATAGGGAGTGGTAAAGTAAAATAATTATACATTTAATTTTCATATTAATCAATCAGCATTTTTTCTTAGAAAAATTTATATTTGTAAATATAGCATCGATCAATTTATTTAAAATGCTATACAAACCCCAATCCCTTTATTTTTAATGCCTTTCTCTTATTATTATTTACAATTTAAAGTTGTCAATTTTATGACGTATATACACTGGCGAAGATGGCAGCACGTATCGCGAGATTGAAGGAAGTGAAGATCGTACATATGTATACACTGATAGAGTTTAGGGTTTCGTAAATCTATGTTATAGGTTAAATATGGGTGAACAGTGAAAACAGTTGTGCTCGTTTAATTTGTATACAAATTTTTGGAAAACGATTAAAGAAAGACGTGTACCGTGTGCGGAAACACGACAATCGATACCAAAATATGGGTGTACCAGCATTTTTTCGATGGTTGAGTCGGAAGTATCCTTCTATAATAGTAGAATGTATCGAGCAAAAGGTAGGTTAGATTGTCTATTTTTGTGAAGGATATTCCCCTTGTAATACACAAAAGTAGATGTAAAACTTGTATTTTTATTGTGAATATTATAGCCGATAACTACGAATGGTGTACGGGTACCAGTGAATTCGGCAGATCCTAATCCAAACGGAATAGAATTCGACAACTTGTATCTTGACATGAACGGTATCATACATCCTTGCACACATCCAGAAGATAAGTAAGTATTTTTGGTATAGTAATTATTAGTTTACAAGATGATTAGACAAACATCATATAATATGTTTATAGGCCAGCGCCAAAAAACGAGGAAGAAATGATGGAAGCTATTTTTGAATGCATTGATCGCTTATTTCGTATTGTGAGACCAAGAAAATTACTTTACATGGCGATCGATGGAGTCGTAAGCGTTTATACGAACTGTTAAAGAATTTGCGCGTGTACAATTGTTATATTCATGTTGATTGTATCTATAGGCACCCAGAGCAAAGATGAACCAACAGAGATCAAGACGATTTAGAGCTTCGAAAGAAGCAAGTGAAAAAGTTAATGAAATAAAGAGAATACGTTATGAATTAACTCTCAAAGGGGCGTCCTTGCCCCCAGAAAAACCAAAAGAAGATCATTTTGATAGCAATTGTATTACACCGGTTTGTATATAACATTTTTTTGACATACCGAATCTCATATACGAAGAATAATTTTTGGATATAACTTAATTACAGGGTACGCCATTTATGGCAAGATTGTCAAAGTGTTTGCATTACTACATACACGATCGTTTAAATAATGATCCTGGTTGGAGAAATATGAAAGTAATTTTAAGCGATGCGAATGTACCAGGCGAAGGAGAACATAAAATAATGGATTTTATACGTAAGCAAAGAGGTAAGTAAACAATTAAATATTTAAAATATCATTGTATTATATGGAATATTAAATGTAAAATATTTTTGTTTATGTAACAGCACAACCGGATCATGATCCCAACACGCAACACGTTTTATGCGGAGCCGATGCTGATTTAATTATGTTAGGACTTGCAACACACGAACCTAATTTTACTATTATTCGCGAAGAATTTAAGCCAAATAAGCCGAAACCGTGCGATATATGTGGTCAATTAGGACATGAAATGCAAGAGTGTACAGGTGCAGAGGTTAATCAAGGAGACGAAGCAAATAATTTTGGAACTGAATGCCAGTATATATTTGTGCGGTTAAATGTCCTCAGAGAATACTTAGAAAGAGAGTTGCAAATGCCTAATCTACCATTTAAATACGATTTCGAGCGAGTTATCGATGATTGGGTATTCATGTGTTTCTTCGTAGGAAACGATTTTCTTCCGCATCTTCCATCTTTAGAGATTAGAGAAGGGGCAATCGATAGACTCGTTAATTTGTATAAAAAAGCTGTATATAAAACAGGAGTATGTAATACACGTTAAAGACAAAAATATCTGATCAGCTGTTCGTACGTACAGTAAACAAAGGAAGAAACATTCAATAATAACACTTAATTACAGGGATTTTTGACAGATAGTGGAGATGTAAATTTAGACAGAGTTCAACTTATAATGTCTGAGCTGGGCGATGTCGAAGACGAAATTTTCAAGAAAAGACAACAGAACGAATTAGCCTTCAAGCAACGTGAAAAAGATAAAAAGAAACTATTGCTGGGAATCGGTAATAATAAACCAAAGTGGATTCCTACGGGACAATTTGCACCAACTGTATGTTTTAATTTACAGTTAGTAAAGATTTATCTTAATAGCGCCGTTTAATAGATATATTTTTATTACAGCGTATTGGTGAACACGTGAGTCCGGTACAAAACGCACGTTACGAAGCTTATCAGATGCGTGTTCATGGTCAAAATTATCATACAAGCGCAAAAAGAAGTTCTCAGGAGATGTTGGAAAGTATGATGCGTCCTGAGGTATGTTCTAGATCTCTATTTTTATTCGTGCATAGTCTGTTGGCAAAAATATATCGATTGTTTGTAGAATTCAACTAAGCAAGTAATGAAACGTAAACGAGAGTTAGTTGAAGATGACTCGGACGACGATCAAGTACACGACGAAGTTAGATTGTGGGAGGATGGCTTTAAAGATCGTTATTACGAATCGAAATTCGACGTGTCCCCTGATAATTTAGCATTCAGGTAAGATAAGCTATCTAATGAGATATATTACGTAGATTCTGAATTATAATAAATTTTATTTAATTACATACAGGAATAACGTAGCGTTGCAGTATGTGCGCGGTTTATGTTGGGTTCTACGATATTACTATCAAGGTTGTGCTTCGTGGAAATGGTATTTTCCGTATCATTACGCACCATTCGCCAGCGATTTCATCAATATCGGCGGTCTTTCTACCGAATTTGAGAAAGGAACTACACCAGTAAGTACTTTGAGATTGAATCGATCGTCACGAAGAATGTATTTTTCTTGTTTTGGATATTTTAGTTCCGTCCATTAGAGCAATTGATGGGTGTATTTCCAGCAGCTAGCAGTAAACATATCCCTGCGCCGTGGGCAAAATTAATGATCAATCCGGTAGGTTGAAGTTCGTTATATGTAAATTATATGACATATAATTTCCGATACTTATCAAATTTTTTTATGTAACTTAAATTAGAGATCGCCGATTATCGACTTCTATCCGGAAGATTTTAAGATTGATTTAAACGGTAAAAAATTTGCTTGGCAAGGAATAGCTCTGCTTCCTTTTGTGGACGAGAGACGATTGTTCAAGGCATTGGAGCCTTATTACGATTGCTTAACAGAGGCAGAAAGTACGTCTATTTCAGTAAATAATAGGATTTATATATGATTTCTTTAAAGTTCATAATTTAATATTGATATTAATGTTTTTAGAGAAACGAAACGTCGAAGGGGACAACCGGCTATACGTAGGACTTGGCAATAGCGGTTATAATTTGATAAAGGGACTTTATACGAATCACGTATTATTCGACGCAGAAACTCAAATATGCATAGACAATATGCGAGGTATGGTCTTATTAGCGGACGATTGCGTCGGAGATGGGGCTACATTACCTTCACCCATAAACGGTCTACCAGTCAGGAATAATAAAGTATATTGGTACGTATGAAATACACTAGATCCTAAAATAAAAATACATATTTCATCTTAAGCGTCAGAAGTACAAGTTTTATCTTTTTTTTTTCTGTTATAGTGCCAGATTCAGAGATCCAAAATACAGCAGTAATTTCATTTTCCCTGCGAGGAAGTTGAAGGGTGTCAGAGAACCACCAAGAGTTTTGAAACCTCAAGACTTTGATCAAATGAATCGTAATACGGGAAACACTTGGAAACCACAAATTGGTTTCACTCCTTCCACACAAGTAGCTACATTGAACGATGCAGGTCGAAGAATACTTAGGTAGGTTACAATAACATTTTTATAGTATTTGTAGTATTTAATCGATTTAACATGAACATATAAACACAGGTATTTCTCTTTGTACGTAGACATTACACGAACCACAACGGAGTGCCACCACCATACAATCCCGTATCGATGCCACAGTCGTTATATCCAGCACATCACGGTGAGTTACAATTTTAAATATATTAAATTAATTGATCTGTTGTTGTTGTTGAGATATCTGTTTTGAACACGAGTCCGATTTATATTGGAAAACAAAGTGGTGACCGCGCGTCAAGTCGTATGCTCAATGTGAGTCAGAACCCTTGATCTGTCAAACAATACCGTGCTTATTAGAACCAAATTGAAGCGCACGCGACTCTTTCAGATTACCAACAACACAATTCTTCGTCGAATAAAAAAACCACGTACGGGTGGTATTCATTGTTTTCCGCACCCTATCAGAAGTCGCGTCGACACCCCATCTCGTCATTTGTGTTCTATGTGTTTCCTGTTCTATGTTCTATCGATCGATTAAAATTGTCTCAGCAAAGTCTTTTGTTCGTCGATCTGACGAGTTTTTCTTTCTTTCTTTCATAATGTTATTTTAATTATAATCAAACAAAGCCACGAATTTATTAGCTAGTACCTCGAGTAAGAACTTGATTCGTAAGAACGAATTATAGGAAGCTGACTCGCATAATAATTTCCATAGGTGGAAATAATTTCAACCTTGGAACTGATTATAATTGAATAATGCCCACCCGAGCAAAAGTTGACGTTCATCGACGAAATTTTTTCGTCGAATAAATGAAAAGCTAAATCCGCAGAACCAATGTCTACTCCTATATATCCTCGCTTCATTGTACTTTGCTTCTTTCGTTCTATATAGATGGCGAGGGAAATCATGTTCCGTCCTCATCATCCTCGATTCACCGTCATCTCTATGCTGGCTACATCAAACTCGTTAAACCGTCCCCGAGAACTGTCCCCGAAAATTGGGAACCGATTAGGGCCGTCCCAATTAAGGGTCGGCCACCGACAGTTGTTAACGACCTTTGACTTTGTAGCCACGCAAGATTTTTTCCATCTAAAATCCATCTGACAGACCAGCGAGACGGGCAGGAGAATTGATTCTTCGTTTGCTTCAAGTTAGTTGCTCCTCCTTGGTTGCACGTAGAATGGAGAGAGAGAGAGAGAGAGAGAGAGAGAGAGAGAGAGAGAGAAAGGTGGGCAAAGAGGGGCGTGAGGATGGGAAATCGGGGATCAGAGGCGGGAGGCACGAGCGTGCAAGGGGTTTGCGAAGCCGAGGGGCTTCGGTCCCGGATTAGCTTCGAGGGTAGTTCGTCACGTAGAGCGTGACTTCGGCCGTTTCGTTGTTTGGCACGTCGAGGTGGAACCAACGGTTCCACGGTTTTCCCCCAATTATAAAACAAACGCGGTGCACTCTGTAATTATCCAATTAGTGGATGTTCCGCCATCATCGCCTGCTATCACCGTCGTTGCAACCATCGTCAGATCGTCGTTGCAAACCTGCCCCCGGCTTTTCGCGAATCATCCTCGTTCTTCTCCCCAAGCAGGTCGATCTGTCTGGATCGAGATTACAAAGACGAACAAACGACTATTACTTTGTACCAGCGATTCGTTATCGTTCCTCGTTGTCGACGTCCGAGTTTCGCCCGTGGCCTGTAGCAGTACACCAGCCCGAGGAGTCGTTACTCGTCGTCTACGCGAACTCTATAACGGGCGTGCATCTGGTGTTTCGATCCGCGTTTCTTCAATGCACGCACGGTCGATGGTTTTTATGTGTTTTATGCGTGGCATAAATTGGAAATTTCCTTCGAACGGTATTATGGAATATTCGATAGTTGGTAAAATATTCGATTTCGAGGAAGATCGTTACCAACGGAGACACGCGAATTCCTGGTATATTAATCCTCCTTTCGATCAACCAAATCAACGAGAGTCGACAAATTTTCCTTTCGTTCTTCTTCCCCGCCTACGATTACGCGGCGGTCTATCTATCACGGTATAAAGTCGCGTACACACCGTTTTCTTCGATAGAAATTTACTAGATGAAAGTTCATCGATTCTTTTTGTTGCGGAAATCTTCAAATAAAAAGTTGGAAATTTGTATAAGTAATTAAAAGCGAGACGAATTATTCGCGAATTATGAGAATGCAGCTGGAAATACCGATTCTGGCAAGATGAATTACGATCGTTGGACGATGACAGGAGCAGGAGGCGTAATCCGATGGGTGCACACGCGACAAGAAGTAGTCCGCGCGTGACCGTAAAAACAAAACGTTGTTACACGGTGTGTGATTGATTTACCGAGGGGTGTAAACGCCAGGCACACGCGTGACCTGGTCGAACGGACCCTTCGTCCAGGAAGTCGCATTCACCGTTCACATATGCAAGAATTCTAACGTTCTCGTTAATGCGTTTAATTTCTCCATCGAATACATTTTGCCATCGTCCGCGTGAAATCGACGTTTGTTCCAAGATGATCGAACGACACTTTCACGATGGATACGGAGAGACGAACGTTGTTTAGATAATGCCTCGAGAAGAGACTCGACGAGATAGGAAATTCGAAACAATCGTCTCTCGAAACAAAATATCGTATTTTGTTAGAAATCAGGCGAATCGCCGGACCAACTATTACAGGAAGGCTATTACAGGAAGGCTATTACAGGAAGGTGTAC
>CM074115.1:10871586-10903417 GCA_037178635.1 Bombus dahlbomii | reverse complement strand
CGTTTCCCTTTCTTTCCTCCCTTTCTTTCCTCTTCTCGTTAACATGCCAGGGGTCGGACAAAGAATCGAATACATCCGAATCGATTACAACGGATTGACACGAGTCCGAAAGCGCTGATCGTCGAGATTCGGCAAGTCATCAGAATGCCGAGGCGGCTGTTTCCTTTGTATTATCCGACTCGGTCTATTTCTTAACATCCCTCGCGCAAATAAGAACGCACGAACTTAGGAAAAAGAATAGGAATAAGAATTTCCAGAATTTCTAAAGATGCTGAAGATAGATAGTCTTCGAATACTTCGTAGTCCGATTCACGATCATATTCGTTGTATCGTTTTTCATCGTTCATCATCGACTCGTCGTAGCATCCGTATCACGTATCATAGAATTAAGAAATGGGAAAGGTATCTATATGATTCGACCAATTACTCGACCAATTGGCCCGTCCACATGGAGAAATCAACCGCCCGATCAGATCCAACAAACGATGCCGCGCTCCTTCTATCCAACATTCTATCCAACAGAGAAGAGGTTAAGAATGTTTCATTACATCTCCGACGATTTTTGATCATACCTGTTTCTCATGGTGCGGAACGAACCAGCCTTGCGACTAGTGCCATGGAAACACCCTTGCGCGAGCCAACGCCGCGTGTTCCTGGCCTCGTAACGTCGTAACCCCCTTAGACTGCGACGGTGTAGCTCTACGATTATTAAGGTAAGCCGATCTCCTCGATAGGTGAAGGTTAATGCCCGGTTATACACGTAGAGAGGCGAAGCGACCGCCAGGAGTCGGACGGCTGTTATTGGATATTTGCCGAGGGTCTACAGACGGGACTTAACCCCACGGGGGTAGGATTCCGGCGATTTATCAAGAGCACCGTGACTAATTGCTCCTGGAAGAGCGGATACAGGTACACGACGTGGCTGGCGTGCGCCCGCGCGCGCGCGCTATTTACCGGGTCAAAAGGGAAAGGTTGCACGGCAGAAAACTGTTTCCGACTTCCGCGGAGGAAGTGAGATTAATGAAAACCGAGGGGAAACCGGCCGTATTCTTCGCTCTTTTTTTCCTTTCCTGCTCCAACGGTTCGTCGTGATATTACGAAATTTCGCGAATTACTGCCACCACTGACGACGACGGCGACGATGATCTTAAATCCACGATTTCGCGTTTTCATGTATTTACTAGGTCGTGCGATCTCGTGGTCTCGTGGTGTAATTTCTAGACTATTCTAGATTTCCGAGAGATCTGAAGCGAAGGAGAATACGCGTCCTGTTGATCGCATGATAATCGCATCGAATTCGATTTTATCGAGACGATTAGATAGGACGTTTACGATTCCGACGCTTGCTACGACTCCGTAAACGCGGTACGTGTATCAACTATTTCGACAAACGTGTCGTAGAAACGCAAACTAAAACAGTTCCTAAAAGCAAAAAGAAAGTCGACAAATTTAAGGAAGACAGCCGGCTTTTTTTATTTAAATACTTGTCACTGGAATCGTGTAATCGCGTCAACGGTTATATCGGAGCAAAGGACAGAAAAATGGAAGAAAAAGATAGTAGCACCGCGTTCCACGCTCGATGCTGTCATCGCGCGCGTGTCGCCACTTTGTATGTGCATGTATGTATAGGTGCGTGCGTCGCATGACATACGAGAGGTCCTGACGGTGACAGGCCTCTGCTTCTGGTGGTCACTCTTATACACTGGTATCCCATATCGCACCCCACACATCCCTCTCTTTCTCTCACTTCGCCCGCCATTATCATATTTATTAACTGCCGCTCGACGCTTATACCTACACCTATTCGCTGCCATTCCTATATAATATAATCTGTGCCAGTGACAGCAGCACGTGGCTCCAGCCTCCGTCCGCTTTCCCTCGCCACGTTCACCCTAGCCTGCTAAACCTCCGATCTCTATCTTCCTCGTTATTATTTCTCTCTTTCCCTCGTCCTTCGACGCCAACCGGACCGTTCTTATTAGCCGGACCGTGGATTTGTTGCCGTAGCTTGATACGATTAGCGCGACTGTCGGCTTACTGGTCATTTCTGACAACTATCGTGGAACCTATAAAACGTGTATGTTGTGTACGTGCAACTATCAAGTATCCAATACGTCTCTGTGACGTCGCTGATAATTTCTCTAAATCATCTAAAAAGAAGGATAAAAATTCATCCAGAGAATACGCATGTATCGCGTTTTAAAAGCGTTTCTGTTCCATTGTTCTTTAAGTATACGTTACGTCAAATCCTATAACTCGTACCTAAAATGGACGGAACGGGCATTGAAGCCTCTGGTATTTAGCACCGTTTCTCGGGGAATGGCACGCGCAAGCTTCGTCCGCGCATTTCCTTCGGTCGATTGTAAATTCATGAAGGAGAAGGAAGTCGATTGCCCCACGTCAGAATCCCGTTCATGAATACCGGGCCGACGAGAACATAAGACGCGAACGCGAAGCAAGGGTGTCCTTAGCCTCGATGCTAATGTCGCCTTCCTTCCCTTGATAGCTGCGAAATTCTAATGCATTGCAAAGGGTTGCCGGACGAGTTCTTGACTAAGTCATTCATAGGTTCCGATGGAAGAAAATCTGCCAAAACCGACGAAAGGGAGCAACGTTGCTAAAATACAACCGGTTGCTAAAATACAACGGACGTTCGGACATTCATCCGGCTTAAAGTTCATCGCGATGTTATCGCATTTTAAATATTCTATTGACGTTTCCCGATACGTAGCATTCGTAACGTGTAACATGCACGTATGATTGCCATGCAGGCAAAGTTGAATAATAACTTTAATAGGACGCAACGAATCGATTCGACGTTAGCTGTAGTTCGTTACATGTATAAGAGATTCGAATTTCTCGAATCGAGAACGTTCGATCGACGGTAAAACTTTTTCCATCCTTTCGCGTTCCATTCAATTCCGAGTATCGATCAATCGGTCGTTTCCGCAGCGTTTCCCTGGGCGCGTTATTGAATTGGAAATTTCCGGCCAGGGGACAAAGAGTCGATTTCATTTGAAATCATGCCGCGGATCTCATAGACTTCCGTTCAAACAGGTAGAAATGCAGATTGCCGGCGACACAAAGCATTCCAGTCGGGATAACCGAACTGGATAACGGGTCCAGATATTGCTACTTGACTCCCTCGTCCTGCAGGTAATTGCTACGCCAGAATGCCTTTGCCATCCGTGCCGTCAGAGAATTCGCGATATTCCCTCGTTCACCGTATGTAAGATGTATCTATGTGCAGCCGATCGCGCCATCTGAAATCGATATCTCCTCGATGCGTTATATTAAATCCTGATATCGAGCAAAACGATGAAATCGTACTATCGTATCATGGACAAACTTTCTCACCGCGATAACTAAATAGCGCGGCTTATAGCGAAAGCTAGACATTGTAAATACGAGCAAAGTTTCTCCTCTGGTTTCTTCCATGGTCTGCTGTTTCTTCTAGAACTCGTCCAACTCGAGAGATTCGTCAAATACTTCTTCGATAAGAGAATTCGATCGCGCGTTTGCTATTTCCATCGATTCATAGCAAACAAGTACACGTAGGTAACTCGCGCGATTTCCACTCGGAGAGAATAATCGTCGGTAAAGAACGAATAAACTTGATGAAAATATGGCGCGTGGAACCAACTAACAGCCGCGAAGTATAATATATAATCGGGTATGCACAAAGAGGAAAAAGAAACCATCCACGATTTTAGCTTCGATTCTTCGTAACGTTTCGAATATTTTGCGTTTGACACGGTGTCATGGTGTCATGGTGTGTCATGGAATACAAGGCTCACCGAGGTAGCTAGTGGAAAAACATCGTAAGGCAATGAGTTAAGAAACACCTGACGATGGTCGAGTGAAAGTATCGTTGTCGCTCGGTGCACTCGCGATCGCGAGATTTGTTCTTCGTTGAAGCGCACTCTGTCGAGAGATAGATAGAGAGAGAGAGAGAGATAGATAGAGAGAGAGAGAGAGAGAGAGAGAGAGAGAGAGAGAGAGAGAGAGGACAGGAAGTAAACGAAGAAAAAGACGAAGCGTGGTTTTGTTCGATTCTCGACATCGCAGCGTTCAATGTCGCGGCATAAGAAATCGTTTAGCCGGCGATCGACCGAAGAAAACTCGGCAAAGCCTACTGTCTGTGACCCGTGTCCGAACGTGGGACGTCACGGTGTTACTCACACGACCCAGAAACCAACCACTTACGTGTATATACACGATGGAAAACGCGTGTACGTTCCTGGCCGAGAGCAAAAATCGCGCGTTGGGAACGGTGGGGAAACGACTCCGCCTCTGGTAAACCCTACCCGCTCTGTGAACACGCCCCGTGGATACGCCCCTGGAGAAAAGCCGGTTGCGTGGGCGAGCTTGACCTCCAGAAGTAAATCGCTCGAAGACGATAGAAAATGTTTATCCGTGACAACCAGAGAGAGCTTTCTACCTACTGACCGAGACTTTCTTTTTCGCGCTTTTTTCCCTCTCTCGGTCCCTTAAACTTACTTAAACTTACACGTCGCGAAAGAACTACGTCGACGATCATCGGTCGATCGTCGTTACACTCGTCTGGATTGTTCGTTACGTCGTTCATAACAATTATTCGTCGACGCGTACTCGTCAAGAGAATTATCATAGAAACATCAATGAACGGAAAACTTACTTACAAATTTTTGTCGTATGATTCACCGTAGATGTCGTTGATCGGGAAAGATTGATCGATCCTCTGTTGTTCGTTAACTCCGTCGCGACAATATGATACCAGATACGCGTATGTACAATTTCATTAATAGAAGTTGTAGTACAGCTACTGGGTATACTTGATCCGTTGTTAATTTTCGATTCTCGCTCGTAAAGAACGAGGCTCGCGCGGACTTGGCTCCCCGGACATACTCGACCAACGCCCGAAAAAACAGTTGCTGCGACACAAAAGCTTGACGCGACGTGTGTATAACGAGCACTTAAGCACTCGACAACAACGGTCGAACTCGAAAATGTCATAAGATGGCATTGTACAGGGAGACCACTCGTCGACCCGTTGGCGCGTACACGATGGTATATTGTTTATCGAGCAGAAGGTAGCACACGGGGTGCACGGGCAGCGCTTTTGTAAAAATTAAGAGCCCGCGCGCGCACTTTCGGTAGCCGTGACAGATACGCATATGCCTATCGGCTATTCGGTGAACTCTCAAGAGGTTATGTTCGAACGACGAAGGAAAATCGCGAGATCGGAGGTTCCCACACACGGCGAGGCCACCAGGGGCGAACCGTGCTAGAGCTGCGACTCAACGTTCTGCGCCCCACGACATGGTGACGATATACCGGTGGCATTTGTCGTTCCTTTTTCCATACGAACGTATCGTTATTTCCGCGAGACTGGACAACCGAAGTCAAGGAGTCGACGTGACGCGAGTAGGGGGTCTGTTTCGCACGGGGGGTCAACCACGGAATCGCTAGCGCTTTGCAGGTGGACCCCTTGTCGGTAACTGGTACGGGACATTATCGACAGGCGGGTGCCCCGCGCGGGAAACCTCGCGGGGGGTCGCATCTCGTCACCTTCCTCCCTTTTCCTGTCCGATTGCTCACTCTACTACAGAATCCCTTCGTCTTACGTTCAAACGTTTCTTAACCGTTGCGTGTTCGTGTTCCTAATTACTAAAGACCTAATTACCAAAGGTAATCGACGCTTTTTGCAACGTAACATACCCAAATCTATCTATCGATATTTTTCTACAAGTCGCTAGATTTCTATCTTGTTGATCGAAAATTATTTCTGGATCAATTGGGTTCTCTTCGCGATGAATCAACATAGAATTTGAACGAACTCTCGGATACCAGTGGCTGAATTCCGTCAAAGCAACGATATTTTTATCGACGTGTACCAAGTACCAAGTAAGATCACGATTTCGTTTAGACACGAATTCACGAAGGACGTACGCGGACACGGGGCTAAAATCACGCCGAGGGATCCGGGCCTCGAGGTAGGGTAGGCGATCGAGCACTTGAGCACGAGCTGAGAAGAAATGCGGGGAGGAGAACAATGGACTAGAGGTAACCAGGAGCCGGTGCTGCGTCATCCCGGTGTCTGAGCCCGTCTCCACCGACGCGGTAACGAGGTGCACGTCAAGCAAAGAGCTCACCTTCCAGCGATCCGTCACGAAAACCGACCACCCACGGTTCCTTCCAAGCAAGATCGTGTTACCTCGCACAATTCTCATCGTCGACGAATATTCCAGATAATCTACGTGATTTTCACGACTAGTAGGCGTTAATTAAAGATAAACGTCGCGTCATCGATCGAACGACATCTCGAGACTCGACTATCGCAATTGATACATCGATATTCTCTTACTTTCTGCATCAAATCAGAGATGTGTGTCTCTTTGACGTGCGTTCACGTGAACTACATATCCCGTATGGGTAAGAAATGGGAAAATCGGTAGGTTAATGCACGATTTTTAATCCTTCTCGAGTTTGATTAACTTCCCTTCGTTCGTAGAAGAGAGAGAGAGAGAGAGAGAGAGTCCAGAGCATACACAAAAATTTATTCGCAGCTGCTTGATCTTTCCGCGTGGTTTCGCACCGCACAAGCGACCGTACACACTCGGCCAATGCGTACTTATCAAATGCAGGCGGCATAGTTGGTACGAAACGAGAAGGAGAACGATACGTACAAACGGAAAAAGGACAGGGTAGGGCAAATCACGCGAAACCAAGGCAGATGAGAGAGAAGAACGAAACGGGAAAGAGAGCGACGTATACTTGGCTACTTGGCATTTACATCCGCCATCCATTTTGCACGCCGGTACTTCAGTCCCTATTCTTTACCTTTAGGTGCCTGCACCCATGTACGAATATACAGAAATGCGCGCGCGCGCTCGATTGCACGTACACACCGACAGAGCGCGTCCAACCTATGTCACGTACATTAACACGGATTGCTGCGTTTTTATGTTGCCCGTGAGCAATGCGTGGCGTACACCGTGGCGGGAGAGTGCGTAAGAGAATGCCGGCTATCGGGGGAAAGAAAGGAGGAAGAATCGAGAGGAGAAGAAGCATAGAGAAGAAAAAGGGAAAGAAAAAAACCGAGGAAGGGAGAGAGAACGAAGGGAGAGGAGAACTCGGATGTGCCGTGAAGCAGAGTCGTGTGAGGCGAGGGCGCACCTGGACCTTCTTCTCCATGGGCGTACAAGGGCTCTCACTGCCTTCCACTCCACGATTCAACCACCCAACGGACTGCCTCCAGTTATGTGCACCAAAGTTTCTTCTTTCTTTGTTTTCGCCCTTTTCTTTCTCTCTTTCGCCTCGATCCTTTCCCTCTGTCTCTTTTCCTCCTTCATTTTTTGTCGTTGTTTTTATGTTTTCTCTTTTTCTCAGCCGCATAGATCGCACGAGTGCATTGGAATCTACGCCCGCCGACACAAACGCGTTTTACATCGGCTTTACCAGAGAGAACGACGCTTGGTATTTTGTGAAAACATTGTACTTCTCCGGTGTTGCATAACAAAAAAAAAAAAAAAAAAAAAAAACCAGAGAGACAGAGAGAGAGAGAGAGAGAATGGAAAACGGTTTGGAAGAAACGATACATTTCGGAGAATCGTCGAGACGAATTCGAAGATCGCAGGAAAAACGGTTGGCTAATATTAAAAATTTCGTTTTTCGCTGACTTTTGTGTTTTTTTTTTTTTTACTTTACGAGAATATGCCTTGGAATTTCACGTTCGTGTAAAAAACCGAAGAATTGGTAAAGCAAGCATCTTGAACGAGACGCCGAGGACATGCTTAAATCAAATTACGCTTTTCTTTGGGATCGGCACGGCGTCGAAAGAAAAGCGGCACGAGCGTGGTCCGAGCGAATCCGAATCGTGGTAGTAGGAAATGCTTGGAGACTCGTACATCCGTACGGAATGTGTGGAGCGAACGCATTACACGCAAGCGACGACTCGTACTCGATGAAGATGTAAGGGCCGCATTGTGTCCTGCACCGTCGAGAGAACTCGAGAATTGTGCCCTCGTCTCGCATATGCGATGTGTACATACGCGAACAGAGAAAGAGAGAGAAACCGGGAACCGCAACTACTAACGTAGGGTAGATCTCGCCGCGGATAGTGCTTTATTTCATCAAAGGGACAACAAGGAAGCCGAGATAACGCCGCATGCTTCACAGAAAGGAGTACTTCGGAATGGAGGAGTATGCGCGGCACGCACGACGTGGCTCGATCATCCGTAATCGTGTGCAGACGCAATAACCGAGCTTGAGATACATCCTCCGCAAAATTCCTCAAAGAGGAACGCTATATTCCGCCGAGGACAACATCGATGCAAGTGACTTTCGTAAGTTTGAAAGAAACTAGAATTCTTGCTTGAAAGAATAGTTGAACTTGCTATTGAAAATAGCCTCTACTATTTCTAATCAGAGTTCTAATCAGATAAATAGGTTAAGAAAGGTAAACTGGAAATGATTATTGCCGGTAAAGTCTGCATAGAGAGTTGTAACTATGTCGGATGGAGGAGTGGATGAAGGAATTATAGGAGCAACGAAACAATGTGAGAAACCGGGGCCGAAAGGGTTGTTTGCTCTTACTCATGCGGGTTATCGGAAGTGTCGGCTTGGATCGCTGAACGATCGGAGGATTTTATGCGGGCACTGCAAATTAAATAGGCTATGCAGAACACGATACACCGCCCATTATAACGTTTATGGCAATTTCTCCGACGTACGCGCGTCGTACAAATATTTTCTTAGAACTGTTACGTTTGTTTTAGAGCGAATATTTACCACGTACAAAAAGGTTTTTCTTATATTATATAGATAGACACAGGCGTTACCTTTGACATCAGCCGAAGACACATCAGCCAAGATCGTATTGATTTGTAAAATTTGTCTGACTAAAGAGATCGATCGCCTCCGGTTCCGATGAAACGGTTCTACAACGTGGGTTCCAGATTTCAGGGTGACGATAGAGAGCCAGCGAGAGTGAGAGAGAAAGGGAGAGAGAACAAGAACGTTGCTCGCTATTGTTTTCTCGAGTGGCGCTCGCTGGTTCAATGCTCGCCCGCTCTGGTAGAGACCCGGTACCAGATGTACCCGGACCGCCTGGTTTCAACCGTGATATCACATCACCCCATTCGTCACGATTACGCCTTTCACCATCACAAAATGTTCTTCGTTTTTCGCATCAAAAACTAACATCTTACAAATTTCTAACGATAATAATCAAATTTTTCGTTTTAGAAAGGATCGGTCGATAGGATTTCTGGACATGCAGTCGCATCAGGAAATTCAACAAAGAAGATACTTAACCAACACTAAATCATATATATATATATTTTTTTTTTTTTTTTTTTTTTTTTTTTCTTCAAGTAAATACAATATAAAAGTCACCACATGTGATGTGCAGGATATCATAATGAAAAGGTTTTACGTATTTTCATCGTTCAGTTGTATACCAACGATATGTACGAACGACGGGTACGCGGTGCAATCTGTGCAAGCTGTGGCGTAAGAAAAAAAAAGAAGAATTCTATCAAATAGAATTATAATTTTTCAAAACAGAGTTATTCATCACAATATTATTCGCGTGTAAAAATATTTCTCGATATTCTTCGATATTATCGTCTCTTCGTTCGTTAAAATAGTCTCGGTATTTTGGTTAGGACGAGATCTGAAGAAAATGTGAACGAACAGCGCTGTTTCAGCAAATATTTTGTATTACAATCGATCATTACATATACACTACTGTGATTCAAAAAATACGTTATTCAGTCCTTGTACCGACAACGACAAACAACGATCTCTATCGAAATTTCCGTTAAAATTCTTATTAGATTTAATTCATTCACCGGTGTATCTCGATGAACTTTTTCGTAACAAAAAAAAAAAAAGAAAAAAAGGACTAAATTGCGCTGATTATCAACAATTACACGAGTCGTGTTTCGACGTAATATGATTACTCGAGTTTTGATTGTACAATGAAATTTCTGTTAACAGATTGTGCTCGCTTACAGATTGCTACTTCTACTAAAAGTTACGCGCAAGTCGAAGCGCAATCTTTAGCGATTATTTAATATTATACGTATCTTTTTTTTCTTTTCTTCGTGTTCTTACGCTGAAGTTCACATGAAATTACAATTGATACGTTATCTTACGTCTCTAAGTCGTAAATAATAATCGTCGTCACAGATTATATTATGCGTTTACTATATATATTGCCTATATTGCCATTAAAAGGAAATTATATTAATCGTATAAATGCTATATCTAGATGATAATACCCTGCGTTGATCGCCATCTCCGCGAATTTTCTCACAGAAACGAATTCTGAAATGAAATCAACGTATTACACATGTTCATTGTATCATCGTTTATAGCTAAATCGACGGATATCTGGTAAAGAAGGAGCAACGCAATCGCACGACCGCTGTGAAACAAATTCCTGGCCTTAAGCATATTTCCACGATTCTAAATGATTACAACGTAACGTGAATTTCTTATATACCTAAATTAAAGATCTGTGATGACGTTAATCGATCGTAAGTGAACAAAGTAAAAAAGTCTACATCGATCGTCCCCACCTTCCTCCTCTGTTTGCCCCACTTCCTCCGCTATTCCCTTGGTAGTTAGAAGAATAATTCTGGAACATCGTAAAAAAAAACGTGATTAGTCGTTGTTCGTACCTGTTTGCATCGTCCTGTTAAATCTCGATGGGCGTGTTCTTCAATCTCCGCTACCTAGTTTCTTATAAACCTTTTGATCGAAATGAAATTCATTTGATTCGAATATTATCGAGAAAGATTCATTTTCGAACAACGAAACGTTTCTAGATTCATTGATCAATCGCTCCATCATTTTCAGGGATAACCATTAAAATAGAAATATTAAAATCTCACCCGTTGATGATTGTACTGCGACCCATAACTGTTGTACTGTGGATTGTGATAATTGTTTCGTCCGTACTGTTGGGCGCTGTAATTATTTCTTTGCTGGTAGTCCGAATACTGTTGATAATTATGGGGCGTGCCGTAACCCCTCGCCCATGGACCAGGCATCGTTCCAAACTGGCTGGATCCTGCGCTCTCGTATCTTCCTTGATAGTCTGTACTGCGGTAACCTGAACGATGAATCGAACAACAAGTAGTTAGTTTTAGAATGTAATAGACGATGAATTAAAAGGCAGACACTGCTGCTCGTTCCAGGTCGAAACGTACAGAATTTCTACAAGATGGACATGGAACAACTTGAAAACTCCTGATCGCTGTAGTCGATGAACCTGTGCGTCAACAGGAAAGCGTAACCATACAAATAAACCCGTATCGAGCATCTTCGTCTATCATCGACACGGAAAACAAAAGAGGAAACGCACGGCAATGCTCTGTGACAGAGGCACGATATTCGCGTAGGTGAAAGGGTCCGGAGCGTGGCGGCGCGTGTCCCATGTTCCCTCGAATAATATGTAAACGCGCGTGCATAGCCACGGCTAACACGGAAGGCAAGAAGAGAACGGCGAGGGCCAAGTGTTCGTCAGCATCGCGAAACGTCATAATGGAGGCTCGATGCTAATAACGGATTTTCGAAAGGGCAATGCGCTCGATGTAGGCGCGTGCCTCGCCCTGGCGAGTGCATCAGCGTACAGGAAAATCAGGCACGCACGCTGCATCGTATACCAGAGTGAACGAGTACCGGAGCGAGCGAAGAAAAAGAGAAGGAAGGATAGGGCCCGGTTATACACGAATCCGTGTCGTTTCAACCGCCTGTTCACGCGGCAGGAAGCCGTCGAATCCTCGAGCTGTTGCACGCCCACGTAAACACGACTGCCACGAAGAGACAGAAAAAATTGAAGGTACACGATATAATGACGACGCTGACAAAAGAACAAAACGGTTACGAGCGACCCCCCGCCCCCTCTTTTCTAACTACTCGCCCGGCCCCATCTTTCACTCCCGTTGAATATTTATAACTCGGTTTCGAATCGCGATATCATGCTTTTTACGGTAGTCAAGGGGGAGTACGAAATAAGAGCGGTGCCGCGAGAGCATTGAAAAAAGAAACGAGAGAGAGAGAGAGAGAGAGAGAGAGAGAGAGAGAGAGAGAGAGAAGGGGCGGACCAACGGCCCGTTTTGTTTGATGTATCGTGATGAGTGGAAATCAATTTTAATTGAATTGATTATAAGCTACCCACGGAGGAGCTGTGCAGCCGTCGATGAAACGTGGTTGACTGTGTACCCCATGGTCGATGGGTCGCATCGTGCAAGTATCATTTGAACGTTCCGCGACTTGGCAGACTCGGCGTAACGTTCCGGTAATGAAGTTCGAGGATTTCGTATTCATGTATTCCACGTGCGAGCGTCACTCGTTGTCTGCTATGAATGTATTTAACCAAGGGACCATCGATCCACTTATTCTGGTTAAAGACTGTTTCTCGGAACTGTCCATGATTGAACCGTTCAACTGGAAAGCACTACCATCCGTAAGACTCTCGTGCAACTTGCTATTTAGTGTATCGATCTTTAGATAAAACTTGAAATTTCCGTATCGCATAATGTATAATCCTCGATTTCCGTTTGAACGTATCGTCTCAGCCATTATTAAATAACGAATGATACAAATATAGTTCAGACGCGATGACTACTTGGCAATTATTATTTTGACGATTATTTCAACTCTATTGTTTCGGACGACGCTCTATCCTCGTATCTTCATCCTAATGATGCGTAGCCATCTATATTATGTTATATATATTCGTAAAAAGAATATACAAAATGAATAATTCCCTGGATGGTTTTCGTCTGATCTTATTAAAGTCATTCATCGGAAGAAGGAAAGCTCACCGTATTCGTAAACGTACAAATCGGTATAAAGGATTATCTTGTTTGTTCCGTATACTTCGCATCGATGATTATTACCAGAGCTATCATTACCGGAGCTTTGTCAATAATTAACGACGATCTCTTGGAATCCTCAACGATATGTTTCCGGACAATGATTCTGTCATTAGAGTCAGTGATATCCAATAAATCGTCGATCCTATTGCGTCATATTTCGCACTGGTCTCCACTCGTAGTCCGTTCACACACTTTTCCTTTAATCGTTGCATCATCTATCCAACTTTGGTATCGGTATCGAGGATATTTTTATCGTCTGTAATCCTAAAATATCGAAAGGTGCTGGCGGTATCGCCTCAATTTTGTTCAAACGTCGCAGCCTATATGCTTTCTCGCGTGATACGGTCAATCTTCGATCGTTCTCTTCTCGATGCACGGAAAACTTTCTCGACGCAATACGAATTTGGTAATTTCGTGCATTGGCCAACATTGCGTGGTCAACGTCGTGCCGTTGAGTTATGACAAGTATTTTCTCATGAGATCTTCGCGGAATCTATTCTCGGTTGGATACGTGATTTGGACGATCTTATCGCGCTCCTCGTTCACTTCGTCTCTCACTCATTCAGGGAGTCTGTTAGGAGGGTATAAAGTCCACGGTTTTCTTAGATGATGCACAACGAAATTTACATACTCCGACACCTTTAGACTTCTGTATCGCGTATTGGTCGGACCTTGCTTAGAATACAACGTTCAACATCGCGCTTCCTGATGTTTGCTGCGTGCAGGATAGAAGATGACAATCGCCTATTATAACTATATACCTTATCACGAATAGGCTTTGTTGTTGTCCGCAGTCCATTAAGACCCTCGTAACCACTTTCTGGTACAGAGTTACATTTCAACTTGTTTATCCGTAACCCTATTAACCGGATATGCGAAGCTGCGAATTTTTTCAGTAATAATTTGAACATGTCCACTATTTATCTATCTTTTTCTTTTATTCTATCTATTTTTCCAAACTACAGAATTATACTTTCAGTTTGTATTCTAGCCGGAATACTTTTCTGTGCGATAAATAAATAAATAAATAAATAATATTAATTGAGATATGAAAAAAAGCTGGCTAAAGAATATATGTTAGTTCTATTATAATATGTTACAGAGTAAATTATCCTCGTAGCTCGGTCCGCTAGACGATCGCTTGAGCGACGTTTCCTGCGAATAGTAGCCGTTCTCTGGGTAAATGTCAACCACTTTGTATAATTCGTTTTTACACCGTTAGATACGTATTTGCAGATCTGTAAAGGAACGCTCTTCGTCAAAGATTCGTCAACCTCTCGTCATTTTAAGAAATTATCATCGAAATGCTCAAACCCTACAACAACAAAGATCGCCCTTCTCCTCATAGTCTCGGGACCCGATCCAGTCTGGAGAGACTATCAGTGACGCATGATAATCGTATAGTTCGGTTCAATCGAGCTCGTAATAGGAGGCGGCAAATACCGTCAATATTATCGAGGGTTGAACGGGATGGTCCCGTAGATTTCTAGCCTAACAGTTACAGAGTCCCTACACTGTGTCTATTTCCAGCAGCTCGACGACCGCTTTCTCTCGCTCTCTGCGGCAACAATAACATCCCCTGTGGATTCCAGCCCCGGGAACGTGGTTCGATGGGCCCCCACGATAATCCTCACCCTCGCCGAAAAAAGAGCCAAGGGGGAGGAGAGGGTTTAACAGTTTACACGTCGGATCATCCCTCGTTATTGTTGCGTTTATGATAATAGCAGCCGACTAGCACGCATGCAGCCCCGGCTAACCGCTTCAACCCTATCCCGAGGGTCGCGATCGTTGCCACGCTCAGGTATTTAATTAGACGGCTCTATGCTGAATTTCGCCACGGGTATTAATTTCTCTGTTTCCATAGGAGCCACGTTTGATTCTTCCATCGATACGCCAACATTCTTTCTTCGAATCGCGTAAATACAACGATGCTGAAATTCCAGTTTTCGATAGACACCGAAGTAAGTTTCCGAGACGAAACCTCTAATACCATCGTACGATCTAACTTTGATGATCGTACACAGACACAGACTGGACGCTGCTTGCTAGAGAGAGATTATTTTGGAAGAGACCGCGATACCGAAGTGATCCCATAAATCTTTCGTTATTAACAATCAACGTTTCTCCATGAAACCTCGAATATTATTATAATAAACGTAATAATATTATTATTATTGTTTCAGGTAAAACGTTCAAAATATACAGGATGATAGGCATCGTCTATATCGAAATCCCCAAACAATATCGTCCGAATCTGTACGATGATGTTTCATCGCCGACACCGTTCTTCATGCCAGAAACAACAAGAGAATCCATGTATGGCTGGTGATTTAATTGGGAAGTCGTGGTCGCCGAGGAAAAAATGATTTTCCGATGTTAAAATGGCGGACAATTAATTAGAAAATGAAGGCTCCGCCTGTGCTCGACGCGAACCCCGCGAAATTGTATTGGAAAGCAGACGGGAAAGCGACAGGGCGAGGGGAAAGAGGAGGAAGAAGGCAGAGAAAGAGAGGGAGATACGTTCATACGTAGATAGTATATGCACTGTGTGTTGCCTATCCGCCATGGGTATTGGATTGGATTGGATCGCCGCGTCAGCAATACAAACACTCGAAGCCTCGATGTGGGTCGGCCTCTCCCGTTCCTGTTTCAAACTGAAATTACACTTTCCCGACCGACCCCGTCGTTCCCCGAAGCCCCCCTCAACTATCCAGTCCCATAATTTCCCTTCTCGTTGTCGTTTTTCGTTCGTCGTATCAACAACGATCGAAGATTTTGCCAAAGTTTTCCGCCATCTAACCGAATCTATCGTTCACCGTTCCGATAGAAACGCAAATAGAACTTACCACCGAAAGTCCGTCGGCTACAATTTTACGCTCTAGCATTCTGAACTATAATCTTCCTTGCAACAAAGAGATCCGGCATAGAGCCTTAAATATTTGATCTCTCGTGCAATGACAAGATTCGAAGTAAAATTCTGTAACTCTGATCCAACTAGTAACGAAAATGGTGGATAATTGTTTGGCGAAATCTCGTATTCCGCTCTGTCGCTGTATTCGACGACAAGTTCGATAGGGCGTATATAGTTCGAATATCGCGATTTTGCGCACCGTGAAAGATATCGACGGAATCTTGATTGCAGATGACGCGGCGCGTAAACCGCGCGAGAGATGATTTTCGCAGACGACGAATCAGAGGCGACCGGTTATCCGGCGTTTCCGTTCGAAGAATTAGAAATTAAAGGCGTGCCGGTGAATTCGAGGCGCGTATAAATTTTCTCTCCCGCGGATGAAAGTGAAAAAGACTTGTGCGGCCGCGGCACGGAAATCGAAACCCTTTAGCCTCCGCTTTCCTCTAGAGGCGAGACCAACCGACTAACTCGAATGAAAAGGCACCGGTGCTGGTAAGAGACACTTCGTGCACGCTCCTGCTGGCGTGTATCGGAGCACGAAGAAAAAAAAAAAAAAAAGAAAAAAAGAGAAAAAGAGAAAAAAAAAGAAGAAGAGAAAGAAAGAAAGAAAGAAAGAAGAAGCGAAAGAAAAGAAGATAGAGAAAGAGCGAGAAGACAGACGAAGAGGAAGCAGAAGACGCTTATTTAGCTTTAGCTTACCTTCTACTTACACGTGCTATACAATGTTTACCTACACCCACCTAACCCAACTGCTTGAGAGGAATAATGTTTGCGTAAGAAGAACGGATAGCGATTTCGATATTTAAAAAGAAAAAGGGAAAACGGGACGGTCAAGGTTGGCGTATTGGCAACTTTCGAATCGGGATAGATCTCGAAGGCGTACGACGAATAGAATTTGCGATGGAAGAAAGTTACTGAATAGTAAGTGAAACCTAAAGTACCTTGTATTATCGGTACTAAATCAAGTGTGAAATGGTAAACTACAAGAATCTTATTTCGAATTGAAGGCTCGAGCCGCAACGTCGAGAGATCGACGGCTCGGTCTACAGCGAGCGAAATTTAACAGGGATAATAGCAAGCTATATCATCTCCTCTAATTAACAACGTATCCAACAATCAGCCCCATCGGAATCTCTAACGAGCACCAAGAACTCGCACTTCTCCGCGTAACATCGTCTCCGGCCTCCGAACAACAGAGTCTCGACATCAAAGTGGTCACAATTTCGGCGCTCCTCCGTCACTTGGTCTCAAGACATCTCTCGCAAGAGAGAAGGATACGACAGAGTGAAAAACAGAGGGAAAGAGAAGAAGAAAAGTGGGAGACGTTCTATCCGAATGTGGCGCAACTACCTGACGACAAGAACAATGAGGGAGTAAAGAGCGTGCGTTCCCCATCGTGGCTGGTAGCCGTGTACAAGATGGCGCCAGGCAGGCCGGAGTACCACTCGGACGATTTCCGGTGGCTTTGTTCCGCGTACCACTCGTACACGGGGTGTATTCGATGAAACTCGAGGCTTAAAGGCGCGTTTTTCAGCCACGCTACCAGCTTACGTGCGTGCGCGCGAGATATAAAGAGGTTTTTCTTCTATGAAGCCAGTTAGCCAACGAACCGGTAATTCCTCCGACCGCTTTCTTCCTTCTTCTCTTTTTCTGTATATGGTCCTCTCCGTTGCCTCCTTCAGCTTCCTCTTTTCTCGCCGGTACCTCTCTCGCGTGCTGGCGATTTCAACTTCTTCTCCCGCCCCCCTCCTCCTCCTCCTCCTCCTCCTCCTCCTCCTCCTCCTCCACCTTCTTCTTCTTCTTCTCCGTCCTTCTCCTTCCTCTTTTCCGTTCTTTCGTCATGGTTCTTCCCTTTCTTCTTCCGCCCTTTGCCGTTTGCACGCATTCATTCTCGCCTTTGCCAGAGCCGTGGAAAAGAAGAAACGAGCCGGGTGCAACTCAAGATTTCCCCTACCCCACGCCCCCTGGTCTTCTATACCCTCTTCCTCTTTTTCTCTTAGCGTTTTCCTGTTCCTCTTTTTTAGTCGTCGGTAATGGAGGCCCTCGAACGCCGGCCCTTCTAGCGCCTCGACGAGCCTGCCTGCCTGCCTGCCTGCCTGCCTGCCTGCCTGCCTGCCTGCCTGCCTCGGCGAAACGAAACGAAACGAAACGAGAAAGGAGACACGTTTACCCCTTCCCCCTTCTGCGGACGACTTTTACTTTCTTCCTCTCTTCGTGGTTCAGCTCCGTTTCCCTGTTTCTGTCGACCGCGGTGATTCGCACGAGAGCAAAATATGTACAATCTTCTCCTCTCTCTTTCGCTAGGCAAACCAGCTACCGTCGTTGCTGCTGGTTCAACCATCGACGGATAGCTCTTTTTAGGGTTAATTTGTGTATCAAAGTTATCGTATCGTACATCGTTTTATAGCCATCAGGGAATTTCTCAATGTATCATAAGATAATTTCAGAATTATTCTATCCAGAATTGTTAAACCTTTTTGGAAATTGGTAAGTTTCGAGATAAATTAAAAAAAAAAAAAAAAAAAAAATAACGTTTGTAACATTATTTTTCATCGCTCCTTGTAACTTTCGAATTTCTGGAGTAGATCAGTGTAACTACCGAACGACTCGATTCACTTATTGATAGCCGAACGAATGCTCGTTAATTGTCGGAATATTTGATATTTTACGAAATAGTCGTAGGATTTTACGATTATCGAAATTCACATTGACGAAATCTGCATCGCGATTTGGAACGTTTTATTGCGCGTCCATCGATGATTATCGGAATCCGCGTCGCATCGTTGGACGTTTGCCAATGCGTTCATGGCCCGTCGATTGTTATCGAAATCCACGTTGAGATTTCGGCCGATTTATCCCGCGATCGTCGCCTCGTAATTATTACTAAAATTCCCAACGAGATTTTCGACGTACCGCGCTTTTCTAATTATCGTTCGAACGCGCATCGAATATTTACAAGCCCACACTGATTATTGCAAACATTTTTAGGAATGTGAGATTCTGAATATTTTACGGTTCCCGTAATATCTTTATATCGTGTCTTTTCAAAAGTTCCGTCACGATTGATTATCTATCTATCGTGAATTAACAATCGTCAACCACGAACAAAAAGAGATGGAAGACGGAAACGTAACGCGCATAAGGACAAAAATTTGGACCGAGTCGAGCAACCGCGTTTCGTTCTCCGGATATTTCAGCTTCGGTCGAGGCGACCGTAGAACCCATAGGGGGTAGCGGGGAAACGGTGGGGGTACAGAGTCATGGGTAGGGGAAGGTACGCGCGGGAAGGTGGGACACAGCGGTCGGCGGGGAGGCTGAGGGGGAGGG
Organism: Bombus dahlbomii; assembly: GCA_037178635.1. Taxonomy (NCBI): domain Eukaryota; kingdom Metazoa; phylum Arthropoda; class Insecta; order Hymenoptera; family Apidae; genus Bombus; species Bombus dahlbomii. The sequence goes on along the minus strand of CM074115.1, from coordinate 10,884,304 downwards.
GAAACGGAAAAGGGCGAAGATCGAAGAAGGACGGAGAGAAACACTTGACCCTGCCTGGCTGGTTGCCGCACAGCCGATGCTGTGCCAGCAAACCCCACCGTGCAACGTGCGTTAATAAACGCAACGACGGTGTGTTGGTCCCTCGTCTATGTGCTCCTCCCGACCCTCGACCCTTTCTCTTTCCAGCTCTCCGCAAACCTAACCCTCGTACCTTGTCCATCTTCGTCTGCTTCGTGCAATGCACGCCCACCGCGGTGAACGAGCTCGCTCGGTTCGCGCATGCGCACCGGCATGCAGCGATACACAGGCACGCGTGTGCGGCGCCACGCAGCGAGCGCACACGTACGAACAAGGGGGAGGTAAAGATGAGGTAGGGATCGGTCGCGCGCGAGTAACGTGTTGACTCTCGCGATCGCGTAGCTCCTAATTTATTTACAATTTCGCAAAGGGGGAACCGGATTGATTCGAGTCCCATCCACAGGCGAGATCCAATACCAAGCTGCGGAGAGTAGCCACCAATTCAGGCTCCACCGTAATTCGCCGACCGTTTAATTGCGCGCCGGCTTAGACGACGATTGCATCGTTCGATCGTGATTAACGGACGTTTTGTACGTGCTTCCTGCTCCTGTGGATTATATCGCTGTGCGTCTTTGACCACATATTTCGAAAATTTTCAATTTCTATGTTTCACTAAATTCTGTCGAAAGTCGAAGGACATATGGAAACAGGTAATAACCAGATCGTAAAATTGATCAGACGTTAAAGTTTACGGTAATTTCAGACATATCGGAGCTCGAGGTCGCGTGTGATTCTCAGCCGCACCGTATCAATTCGAAACTATTCAATCGTCCGTACTACACTCAACTTATTCGACGAGATCTAATCCGAATGAGAAATTTGACGTATCAATTTAGAAATGACTACCGCAGCGTGAGATTCGAAACACGTATCTACTCCTATAGAATGCGTACGGCATTTAAGTATATATTTCCAGGTTACCCATAACCGCTGGTAACTAGAGATTCTTTCCGATAGCTAAAAATAATAATCAAACGCCGGCAATCGAAAACTAATCCTCTTTCGTCGGAAAGAGACAAAGCTTAAAGCGGTTGTTAACAGTCGAGGAGATGAGCTCAGCGTTAATAGGTTAAGCCGAAATGCAAGAGTCGCGTGACATTTCGCGAGGTCCCGTGGCTGAGCATCGGCCAAGAAAATATCCCCCTACTTGCAAGAACGGTGTATCCGAGCGTGACAGAGATGACGTTATAAGACGAAGTACCAGAGAGAAGGAGAAAGAAGTATGCAGAAACACTCGTGTCAGAGGCGACCAATAAATTTATCGAGCGGGTGTTGGCATGGAGACTGCCGGACAGAGCTCGGTTGGATGGCCCAGAGGGCGATGAGAGGGCACTCGAGAATCCTCCAGGAGCCCGTCACGGGGAAATTGGAGGCAGCCACGGCGGCGGCCACGAGGAGGAACACAGAAAAGAGAGAGAGTGAGAGAGAGAGAGAGAGAGAGAGAGAGAGAGAGAGAGAGAGAGAGAGAGAGAGAGAGAAAAGGTGGAGGAGGGTGAGAGCGCGTACTCTCGGAGGAACGACGGAGACAGAGGTTGAAACGAAGAAGGAGAAGCTCCGAACCGGAGAAGAGGGGGCTGAGGTATCGATTTCTCGCGGTGATCCAATCAACGATGGTGCCTTATCTGACGCCTTTGCCACCCGCTTTAACACATCGGTGTCTCTGATAAGAAAAAAGAATTTTCACCCAATCGTTCTTCTTCCTATTTTACTTATTTATCGATTAGGTACTGTTAAATATCAATCTACGTAATCATATATCTTATCAATCGTCATCAATTTGATGGAAATTACTATAAAATCTTCTCAAATTAATTTTCAGGTTAACAATGTCATATTTCAGGGAATGTATTCGTTCTTCAAATTAGAAATTATTTATATACCTAGTCAGAGACGCGACGAAATCAATACACGTTGGCGAAGCTGCAAGATGCATCCGATATTTAACGAGCCAACCAGTCTCAATCGCTGGCTTTCTTTAACCCACGGTGATCTTTAATTCATTAACGACATTAATTATTCATCGCCGATAACGACGACGGAATCGCTGATCGTCGTCCCTTCTCGATTACAAGCAAAACGGATCTCGTCGTGTGCCACGTCTGCGAGAAGTTCCAACTGGAAAGACGGATCCTTTGTTATTTTCCCGGCTTCTCCTGGATAAATCGGTATAGCCGTGTCGGTACAATTGTAACGATGTTGGAAGGGGAACGAAACGGAGCGTTTTCACGTGGACGCTCGATGTGTACGGACTGGCTAATCCCTCTGACATTGTTCCAAAACAATACGATATCCGCCCCTAATTTGTACCGCCTTCCAGCGGCCGCTTCTCTTTCGCGTTATACGTTGAACCGACCGGCTGACAGAGTCAATATTTTCGCTTTCTAGTCCTCCACGAAGGAGACGGTATATCGGCGGAACATTGACGGAACATTGGCGGACCACGAAAAAGAGAAGAAAAACGCGGATTTCTGCATAGCTGGGGCTCCGACGATGCTCGCACGGCCTGCTTGCTCAGCCGTTTTGGATTAAGTCGCGTCTCGCGTGCACGTGGAACTTGCCCCTTCTCGAACATTTCTACTTTGATATATTCTTGAAAGGATCACTATCGTTAATTACGTGCGACCTTTCTTGATAAAATTATTATAAACATTTGTAAAAAACACTTGGCGTAACATCGTAACGGTTTCGTATCGTTTCAAGCGTATTCTCCGGCAGAGTATTGTTTCCGGATAGCTCGAAGAGACAGGGTGTACCGCGAGAAACAAGCAGTGAAAATCGCATTGACGATGAAAGTAGCAGAGAGGAGCCACGGTGAGAGTGTTTGAATCGCACTCGCGGGACCTATGTCGGTCCAACTGGTTCTACGTTTGATTTCAGGGAGGCAAGAGGGAGTCGGGGTAAAAAACGAGAAGGCAAGAGAGAGAGAGAGAGAGAGAGAGAGAGAGAGAGAGGGAGAGAGAGGGAGAGAGAGGGAGAGAGGAAACGAAAGCAGAGGAGCGAAAGAGTAGTGCGCTCGTCGGCGTTGTAGGACTCTCCGCTGGAGAGCTCTCCCTCTCTCTCGCCCGCTTAAAGCCCTATCCACTACTCATTTATCAAATAAATCAACACAGCTACTTGTGCACCTGTGAAGAGATCCAGCCGCTACCCGAGCCGTCCAAAAGCCCGTTTCAATCCGTAAATCGATTTCTTCGCTTCACCGTGTAAGGCGTAAGGAGTTTGGCTTCAAGAAATCGATAGCGAGATCTGATTCGATAACGTGAACAAGTATTCTTTTTTATTAAATAATTTCGAGACTACGAACGAATAGATAAAGGAATTCTATGAAATTACATGTTGCATATTACAAAATTTATATCAATTAAAGATCGTAGAGTCAAATTTTCTGGGCAATAAGAGAATATAACTTCCTTAAGAAACGTTAGTAGTAAAACGAAAAACGTAGCGATTATAGAGCAAAAGAGACCGATAGCTGTTTGCAGATCGAGCAAAGGTAAAGCCGGAAAGACGGAAGAAGAATGCGAATACAAGGGGGTAAGGTAACAGGAGAGCCGAAGGGAAAGAAAGAGAGAAAGAAGGAGGGCATAATCAAAGAGCTTCGAAAAATCAGGATGCACTTAGAAGCACGTACTCGGCCTATAGAGAGGCATTCAGTTATACTGGTGAGTTTGGAGTCAAAGCAAGGACCCTTGCCTCAGCTGGCGCATTACCTCCGCCGCTCTCGCGTCCTCTATGGCCGCGTTTACATCCACGCTACCTTTTCCTCCGGAAACCGCATCCACCGTATTTACGATCATAAGAGACAGCATCGACCCGACTATTAGAAGGCGAGTCGAGCGCCGTCTCGATTTTTGGACGATCTTTCAATCATTTGACAGTTTCAAATTTGTATTTCTGTGATTGTTCTCGCGACAGGTCCTCGTTCATTTTATTATTTCGTTGGAAGACAGGGGAGAACGTAGATCTCATTTTTGATATAGAGACGCGTTAAAAATAATAAAATAGATACGAGGTACGACCGAAGAATTAAAACTTCGTAACTAGTAGCGAATAAATGAAACACGAAACAAAATAAAAATAGACATTTTCTATTATGCTACGTCGATATTGCTACGTGATAAGAAATTAAATGATTGACCAGAAAATGATTCGCATTCAGAAACTTTAGTTCGATCGCGTGCGACACGAGATCAAACTCGATCCCATGAACTCAAATACCGTTCACCAAGCATCTAACCACGAGTCGTTTAGAGGTCCTCGAATCTTTTACAAGACGTATCGGAAGACCATTAAGGTAACGCTCGTGAACAGAGACAGCAGAAGAAAAAACAATCACGCCCCTCGTGCCGTCGAAAAGTCGTCGAGAGAAGAGTCTGTTCCCGCTCGAGGATCGTGATTAGGTGATATCGAATCCTACACACTTGCTCGACGCGCGAGTATACCGAGGAGGTACCCCAGGAGAGAACGAGGAGACAAGCAGAAAAGAAAGAGGAAGAACAGAGAGAGAGAGAGAGAGAGAGAGGGACAGAGAGAGAGAGAGAGAGAGCTGTGGCGAGGGAGGAAGCACACGAGTGCACAGGAGGTCGCGAGCTGAAGAGTTGCGGTAGAGACGCGGTGGATCCTGAAAAGCGAGAAGAGCGCTGAAAAGGTGGCTACTCGGCTTTGTAACGGAGTTAAGGAGACGAGAAAGAAGACGACGAACAGGGAGAGGTAGAGAAAGAGGTATAAACGTCGCAAGCGCAGAAACGTCACGAGAGGAAGTTAGGAAAGGAACGGGAGGAAGAAAGGAACGAAAAGTGGAGGGAAGAAGACCTAAACTGGTAGAAAAAAAAGAGAGGAGAACAGTGCGTCGCGAAGAAGAGGAAGAGGAAGAGGATGGTCCTTGTGCAGCGAGGACCCCAGGATACCGGCAAGGAGTATCCTAGAACTGTCGAGGATGCTTCACTCCCATCGTCCTCTTCCTCGTGGCCCCCTTTGCGTCCCGTATCTCTCCTCTTTTCCTCCGCCTGTCTTCCTTCCGTACTCCTCTCTCTCTCTCTCTCTCTCTCTCACTCTCTCTCTCTCTCTCCTCCTTGTAAATACGCCCCTCCCGAGACCCATCAGGATCTCTACTCTTGCAAAGAGAAGCGTCGTCTCCTTCAAATGCTACACACTGAGAGGGATATCATCCCCTTCTTTCGTTCCCTTTCTCTCCTTTCTTTTTTCTCCCCGTTTCCTTCCCATCTCGATCCTTCCTTTTTTTCATTTCACTTTCTCTATTATTTCTTTATTTTATTTCCCTTCCTCTGTACTTTAAGTTTACTACCTCTTCCACCCCTCGTACCCTATCGTAAGGCAACGCGCGAACCATCCGCGTGTCTCCGTCGCCTCTGATCTCGGCAACCGAGTTGCGCGCCGCGAGACTATCGCGCAGGTTGCGAAATCAAGGGCCCTTCGAGAGCTCTGCAGTAGGTGGAGGAGGAGAGTGTGGCCGTGCGAGGACACGCCAGGTTTTCTAGCGAAGGTGTCGTTTGAAACGACAACCTCTCCGATGGAGACTTCAAGACTGGATCTCCAATTTTCTAGTAACGTAATGATCGAATTTTTGTATCGTCGTTTTAAGGTTGATCGACAGAGACGCGAGATCGTCCAAACACGGAGAACCGTGGAGATGTAGTTTGATTGAGCAAACAACAGCGAAGAATATCGAAATTTTCGGCGAAACCGCGAAATTCGACGCGGTGGTCCGAGGAAATTCCACAGGAGTCAGTTGAAGAGGATTCCACGGCCAGATCTGGACGGTCAGCACGGTCGCGAGTCCTCGAAACGTCGGTGAAATCGGATCCTTCGGGAGTGGCTGGTAGATGGGTCAACAAGTCGACACGTTCAGAAACGAGATCGTTCCCTAACCGAGAAGAACACGGCCACCGTACGTTCCGAAACCTGATACATTCCGCAGGAATCAAAACGTGTCATGGATCCGGCCACTTAAGCCTGGAGAACCTTTTACACTTCCGATCCGAAATGAAAAGGAAGAAAGGGACCCACTTGAAAAGCGCCTGCGATTCTTACTCTTTCTTCCATCTATTGACCGTTTACGATCTACCAGGCCATGATCTATTGATTTCTACGAAGATGACGTGTTTACGCCTCTATATTATAAAGTTTGCGTAAAAGTGAAAGTCTCAAAGCGATTTGGTAACGAAAATTGCAACACCTGCTTGATAGGATTAATTTTCACCGAACAAGGAAACACCAGTACTCGCATGATATACAAATTGATTAATATCGTACGAATTCAAATAATACGTTGATTGCATAGAGGATGAAATTTGGAAAAGAGCGATCATCGAGATTATACTTAAAAAAAAAAAAAAAAAAAAAAATCTTCGGTGACAATGACAACGAATAGGAATTACCGCATTAAAGATCTTTAAAAAGAGGTTGGGGAATCCTCTAGAAAACCGCACAATGTCTAAAAAAACCGGTCAAGGCGCCTGCTAAAATCCGATTCGACGGATGATCTTCGCCGATGTCTACAGCAAGGTACAATAGAATAAATCCAATAGGAAAGACAGAGAAGGGTAGTTTCTCTGTTCCTCCGGATTTAGAATCCGTTGTTCGCCGCGTTCGCGCGGAAATGAGGTGGAAAACCGCACCCTCGGGACCGACTCACCTTTTCTTTGCGTTCTCGAGGATACTAACCGAGGATTTCACCGACGCCGCGGTTTCTTGATATTACAAACGCGCGTAGAGCGGGTTCTCGAGGCAACCGAGCGCGAAGAAACGGTGCCAAGGTAAAAAACGAAAGAAAGAGAAGGAGAAGAGAAAGAGGAACGATGAAAAGCCCCGATTCCGGGACAGAGAAAAATATCGGCGGGTCGGCAGGCGAGGGAAAAGGCGGGTGGGAAAAGCGGAAAACATTTTCATTCGTCGAATTCTCGACGTTGCAAACACGCCACGATTGATTTTCGTTTCTGTCGGTTAATCGCGCGACCCAGAAACGCGAATGTAATTTACATGGCGCGAAGAAACGCAAGAAGTAAAAATGAGAGACGAATGGAGACGCAACAACGACGATTGAACAGTCGCGAAAGCGTCTTACGAGGATCTTTACGCACGAGGATGAAGAGAATTGAACCTTTGATCAGACTAGAATCAAAACGTTCATTGCGTAAATTGCGTTTTGTATAAAAAAAAAAAACAAAAAAAAAAAAAAGAAAAACACTACTTAATTATATAACACAGCAAAGAAAGAGCAGTTAAAAACAATCACAAAAAAAAAAATATATATATATATATGGAAAAACATTTAAAACGAAAACACTAGAAACTAAATGAAAAAAGCAATAAAAAGAGGATATGAAAAAGCAAGGAATGAAAGCAAAATCACCGTAGAAAGAAGGGTATTACGACGAAGCGTGTTTACACATATATTCAGGGAGTCGTCCACCCTCCCTCCCCCCTCCTCCCCTCGCTCTCGCTCTCGCTCACTCTCTCTCTCTCTCTCTCTCTCTCTGCGTGCACATCCGTCGTATATAATCGTGCGTACGCAGGGAGGCAACAAGAACTCGTCGTCATTTCTGAATTAATCTCATTCGACTGCCCCCTTTATGCTCTCCTTCGCATCCTGCGAGGCGAAAGGCTCGTAGCCCGCTTCGTGGCCTCAAGGTTAATTGGAACGAGAGCTAGAAAAGGAAAAGGACCGAATAGAAATCCCACGAGGGAGGCCACGCGAATTTTCTTACCGGATAGTGTCGCTTAAACGCACGTTCGACCGATGCACTTTCACTTCAAGGGTCAAAGTACAAGGTTGTTCCCTTTTTCAAAACTTGAACAGCCTGCGCACTATCTCTGACGACTGCTTTCAGATCTCGGATGTACACAAGTTCGTAGATATAGGTACGAGTAATTTACGGTACGATTTAATACCTTAGGATCTAGAAATCGCTACCGGTTATTAATGGGAGGATTAATTGTCGAGTATCTATCGTTCGTTATTAATATGATTTTATTACTTTTAGGACGCAACCTAAGAACTACGAAAGAGAAATTGAACATTATGAATCCTAAGTGGAAGAAAAAATTAACTTGGATGAAAAGATTAAGGAGAAAAAGGTAAAGATTTTCTTCTCTGAAACTACATGCACTCGCGTTATTTCTGAGAGTAAAGAGAAGAAAATTAGAAGTTGGCGCACAGGTGCATCGACGATGATCCCTCGACAAAACAACGTATCTTTCCTTCGGCTGGCCGGAGAACGTAGGATATGCGCATCATTTACTTTTATTATGTGAAAGAGGCTCCTCCATTCAGGCGATCCGCTGAGATCCGAAAAAGAAAGGAAAATTCTCTCGCGGCCGTTCTTTTTCTTGCGAACGATAGAGGACCTTCGTTAGCTCATGGGAACGTAATACGAGCGGACGTGTCGGTCTTCGACTCTTCAATTAGCCCCGGAAGTCAACGTAACGAGAATTTCAGGAAAAATAGATCTAACACCGCGAAAATATCTTTTCCTCTTTCTCTCGTGCTAAAATTATTTGCTGCAGTACCACGAACCTCGGATTTTTTACAAATATGTATCGTAAGAGAAACTAAGAAACAACGCTACACACTACAAAAGAATATTCTGAATATATTCAGAATTTCAGATATCGTACAGATACGACAACTAGAATGAAAAATATTCTACCTTGTACGCAATTACGCTAGGAATTGCAAAAGTCAGAGAAAACAATTCGACAGAGAGCATTGCAGTGTCAGCATGAAATATTAAGTGGTATCGGACGGTTACGAATCGGACATTTCCCCGATCAAACAGGCAACTGATGGTCCGATAATATCGATCATATAAACGAATATGGGGTCGGTTTGGCTTTAAGTAAAAGACCAAACGAATCGACCCCTGCCTCCTTCACCTCGTGGTAACTATAGAGAGTCGAGGGTAGTATTTCTATTAGCCACTAGAAATCGCACGTACCCTTCGCAGGAACAAATCGAAACGGTACCATAGCTGCTGGCCCTCCTGGCTCTAATAGAGTTTCACGCTCGCCGAGAGAATTGCCTCGAGTCAGACGATCCTGGTGGACCAGAGCTGGTCAAGCGAAGAATTGATAATCAAACTGATCCCAAACGCCCCTCCTGTGTCCCTTAACGATTTTGATTGCTCCGGCTGCATCGAAGGACGAGGAAACTTTTTCTTTAATCCCTGATGCGTGTAAAGATTTATATAGAATTGATAATTTTCGATATAATTACGCGAACTTCTTCCTCAGATATATTCGAATAGGATAATTTAGAATTTCCTTAAAAATCGTCGACGTTAAAAATAGCCAATTATCCGTGAAAATCTGAATAACGCGCTCGTTAAACGCTAAGTATCAACAATCTGTCCAACAGTCTCTATAAATTATCCTCGACGACCGCCGAAATCTTCGCCGCAAAGGAAAAACACTCGCTCTTATCGTTCGCAATTTTACCCAAGAAACCACGTACTTCTCCACGTACCTGCTGCAATTTCCACCCCGCGGATCTCTGCGCGTACACCCGTGCTCTTCTTCGAAGTCTTGCGTCGCGGCAACAAGAGGATTTCTCTCGTTGCTAATATTTTTTTTTCTTTTTTTTTTTCTTTTATTTTTTTTTTTTTTTTTTTTTTTTAGTATTTCAGTGTCAGCGAGCGAGGAAGAGTCGCGGTAAAGGACCTGGCCCCCTTTCACTCGCCTTCCCCTCTCGTCCGTTAGCAAAGATAGGAAAGAAGAAGAAAAAAAAAAAAAAAAAAGGAAAGAACGAACAAAGTGCGAGGAGGAAGAAGAACCGAGACAGAGGGAGGGTAGAGCAAAGAAGGAGCAGAAAAGGGAAAAAGAAATCTGTATCTTTGACGAAACCGAAGAAGACTCGTCGTACGTGTCCTTAAGCGACTGCCAGGCTTCCACGCTAATGAGGCGCGGCGTAATTAGTGAGACTGTCTACTGGCTGGACCCTTGACGAGAGGGCGGATCCCTCTCGACGTCGAGTCGCTCTCTCATCCCACCCCTCCGGTTCGCCACTCCACGCATCCTCAACCCGTTTCACGATTTCTTACCGGTGGTGAAGAAGGAGCCGCGGCTCGCTGACACCTCGCGGATATTCACGACTTTTCACCCGTGCTCCTCCGCGAGCTAAAAAATAGCGCGATTAAATCTACCACTCTAGCCGGACTTAATTCGCTTTTCTTCTGGCCTCGCGCATCCTGCACGCTTCGACCATGAAATTTTCTCGTTTTTCCTTCGTTGTTCTTTTATAATTTTAGGCGAGATCGACGACTGCAGATTGCTGTAAACACGCTGAGAAGCTTGTTTAGAGCTGACTGAACGTGAAATATTAAGAATCGTTCGATTTTGAAAATTCGACGCCCTCGCCTCGCAACTCAACGCGCGACTCGATGTTTTAAGGTAAAGAGTTGAACGAGAAATTGTTCATTTTCTTGTAATTACGATTATCGAATCGATGAAACGCCGAATGTCGTTCTTTCTTCTCTTCGGGCTCTTCTAAATGATCGAAAGTTGAAGAGATGGGGCAAAATCGAGTCGATAAGATAATTGCAGCTTATTATCGAAATTGCCATGGAAAGCCAAATTCGCAAGAAATCTTATTAAACTGGATAAGAGATAATTTATTGGACGTATAAATCTAGAGCGAGACGAAGAGAAAATTACCTACGATTTCTCCGATAACAGGAAAACTGAGAAATAAGAAAAAAGGGAACAATTCTCGTGGCGCGTTAAACGAACTTGGACGATCCTACAGAGAGATAGATACGGTGTAGGTTGTCCATGCGGTTGCGAAGGGGGTGGGTTTTCGAAGGCGGGAAGGCCGATTTAGAGCACAATGCGGTTCAATGCCGAGGAAATTAGCCACGGCGCTGCCGGTGACGCCCGTCAGTCCCACACCATGGAAAACAGAGAGAGACCGTATCTGTCCCTGTTGCCGGGCTATGGGAGCAGCATGAATTTTCGATCAACCACATACTCGACTCCACTCAGAATTCTTTGCTAGATTAGAGAAACTCTAGTGAAAAAAATTTGCAACATTTTTTTAAATCGAGAAGCTCGGCCAAAGAGGGGACAGAAAAAAGAAGGAAAAAAAGAGAAAGAGAAAGTAACTTATCGCTAATCTTCTTTGTATCTTACAATTTTTATAGACGTTCAATTTTACCAAACACAGATCATTCTAATCTTTTGCCTCCGTTTTTCAGACACGGAAATAAATCTATCTACGATGAATTAGATAGAATGGTAAAAGATGTACTGAAAGAAGAAGAAAACCTTCTGATAATAAAACGCATATTTCTTTTTTTCTTTTCTTTTTTTTTTTTTTCTTTCTTTTTTTGCCTACTCTCTTTCTCTTTTTCTCTGTCTCCGTTGAGAGAAAGGAGCAGGCTTTGAAGTTTCAGTCGAAAGAGAGCCAGAGCGCGGGCATCATCGAGTGTCTGAAGAGATCGCGAGGACAAGTTCACCTATGCTCTCGAAGATGAATGGATCCTATAGTTAATGGCGGGGAGGCTGTATCGCAGGTAGTAGACATACGTGAAGAATGAATAGGCGAGGGTGAACGAGCATTTAGAGAAGAAGCCTCTGTTCCCTCATCCTCCTCCTCCTCCTCCTCCTCCTACTTCATCCTTCTGGATCGCTTTGTTCGACTCGTCTTCGAGATCGAAGTTTTTCCATGGAAAACACGTGTCCTCGTTACCGGTCCAATCCGTAATTACCGTCGAGTTACCGATGCTTGTAATCGCCGACGTATCAATTGTATAGTCGCTAATGCTCGTTCGCTAATCGTCTCTCATCGTTTACTTTTATCATCTTTTTCAAATTACGGTCGATCGGTCGGAGATCGAACGAGCATGTTTTTACGAGTAGACGGCAATGTATAGTTGAAACGTTAAATAATTCGTTAAGATCGAATTGTTTAAAATCGACAAGTATCCCGATTTCGTTTCTATCGTTTTCGCTATCTTATACTGTTCTGTATATCTATGGTAAACCGCTTCCCATAAGATGATGAGACTAATAATAAATATTAAGAATAATTTGAAGATAAGCGAGAAGGATATTCGAGGGAATATTCCGGTGGAAGAAGATAAAGAGAAAGGCGAATGAAGGCGAAGGAGGCTGGCCCGTTCCGCGCATCGGAGCGTCTAAACGTCTTTTTTCGAATCGTCCGTTTTACGGATCTGAAAACGACTAATGGATGGATAATGACGCGTAATGGATGCAGCGGACATTACAGGTAATATCTCGTGAAAGCGGCAGCCAGTTTCCGCGAGGGACAAAGAAAAGGCGGAGAGAAAGAGAGAAGCTTGTAAATAGACGCGGCACACCTCGCTGCCGATGGATGGGACGCGGCCCGGAGAGGTAATTTCCACCAGCGAATCGAGACCGAAGATGCGCCGTGAACGTGCATGCTTTCAGAAAATACGCACTCTAATAGTTTCGTATGGTCGTCGTCGCCGCGTCGAGACAGCTCGACGATGAAGATATTTTAGTTGCTTTCGATATATTTCGATCGTCTCGTGGTTAAAACTTACTCGCTCTCGTGTAAGTAATCTTACGTTGAAATCGAGTAACGGGTAATTTATTAGAAAAAGAAAAGAGAAAAAGAAAAATTTACAAATTTGCAAAGTTGCAA